>APFE030910798.1:45837-98055 GCA_000404065.3 Pinus taeda | reverse complement strand
CCTATGAAACATGTTTTTCAGATGAACACTTCAAAGTGAGAAGCTTGAAACACCAACCCAAAAAGGGCGACTTTAAGAAAGAGGATCAAGGATAAGAATCCTAAGATAAGATGATCAAGGATAGGGAACGGACGACCTCAGAGAACATAGTATTTACATACCCAGAAAGGAGGACAAGGTGTCATCCATCCTTACAGAACATTCCCTTGATGCCATACCCTTAACCATTTAGGACATTTAGGCTTCTTCTTGATCAACCTTATCATGGATATTTGGATATTATTTGAACTCCACCCTTTCTAGCTCACTTGGTTCCAGCCCCCCACCTCATCCCTGTTTTCATATAGGGAGGGATCTTCTTGATAAGATTCTCCACCATATTCGCTACGTGTGTAGTATAGGACGGGACTTTTTATTCATCATACACTTATCTTATAAGCTATGGGCTTAGACCCCACTGAACCTCACCAGTGGATCTTCTTTAATCTATAAATTTTTAATTCTTTTGTAAATAAAAATTCCGAACTTGGAAAATTGGAAATAATTAGAAGTTTCAAAAAGGGAAATCTGAAATATTTTTTTAAGATATTTTATTATAATGAAATTTCATTATTTTTATTGTGCGGAGAGGCGTTCTACAGTTACGAGGGAGATGGGAGATGTTGTCAGTTAAAGTAACTTTAACTAAAAAAATATTAAAAAAATGTGAGGGAGATATTGTCATCTATATATATATGGATATCAGACGTTGTCACTTAAAGTTACATTAAAAAATATTAAAGAGATATTAAAAAAATATGAGGGAGATGTCACGTAAAGTAACGTTAATTTAAAAAATTATTAAAAAAATATGAGGGAGATGTTGTGGCACCAAGAGGTGCTCTACAGCCTAGTATATGAGGGAGATGTCACGTAAAGTAACGTTAATTAAAAAATATATTAAAAAAATATGAGGGAGATATTGTCAAGTAACCTATTGTTACATTAAAAAAAATATGAGGGAGATGTTGTCACGTAGCATTACATTAAAATATATATTGTATATGCGTAAGATATGCGTACCGTTACTATATATGTGTCGGCTAAATTATATTGTATACAATGAAGATATGTGTAAGGTTACTTTAAAATAAAATAAAAAAATTAATTAAATAAAAAATGTGTCAGCTAATATTAACAAACTCAATTTTGAAAACAATATATATACAATTTAAAAAGAGATCGATTAGCTTATTCATTGAATAAAAAAGAAAATTAGGTAAAGGAAGTGGAGGATTCAATTGGGCATATCATGTAATAATAATGAGGTAAATTTCTATAATAAGTGAATTTATATTTCGTTGCTAAACTCAATATAATGGAAGGTGCTCAATAAAATTAGTAAGAGTGAGGGGAAATATTGAGTAGAATGTAATATTTAGGGTGGGATGTGACCTGAAAATTAGGTAAAATTTAATAATATTACATTTTAATTAGTATTTCTCCCCACCTGTGGCCACTATTAATTAGGTGGGGGTGGTTATAAATATTGGGCAACATATAGTATTGTAATATTATATTTTATGTAATCAATATATTTGTAACAATTAATATAGATGTGTTCATCTATAAATTTAATTAATAAGCGGATAAAAACTTAATATTTAAAATATGACAAGATTTTTAATCATAAATATTTACCATGAATATTATTAACTTCTAAGTAGGTTTTTTACAATACCATGGGCCAATAGCCACAAGAGAAAGATAAAGAGGGAGAGGAAGGAAGAAAATTATAATACCATGGGCTACTACCATGGTTTATCAGTACCATGGGCCATCTACACTTTTGATTATTATGTTATGGATCTAGGCTTTTAATTGTTACAATACCCTGGATTATCAATACCACATGCCCAAAAACAATAACTTATTTCAAAATAAAAATATTTTCATTTAATTTAATTTAATTTTATAACATTTTTTAATTAAATCTAAGAGAAAAAAACGTTATAATTACTCTTGAGGTATATCTAAACCCTCCATACTCACGCCTACTAACCATATATTTCATAGAGATTTAAATGGAGGTTATAATAAATTAAAAAATGAGAATATTTTAATATATACATATGTGAAATTTATATAATATAAATAATATTATAAAGAACTAGGATAGATGCATCTTAACCAAGGATCCAAGTGGTTAGAAAGCAAAGTGATTAACAATGATAGAGTAAAGATAGTGTGTGATTCTTTTAATTATTTAATTATTGTATTTTCTTTAACATGATTGATCCAAAATATAGGTTTAATATTTTACAACCAATTATGTTTTTTATTAGTTTAGATACTTTCTTAAATACAATACAATGGGATCATATTTAATAAAGAGAGTGAGATGGAAGGGGGAATAGAGTGTGGGAGAGAGACATAGAGGTGAGGGACACAATGAGAGAGAGAAAGGAAGAGAGAAAGGAGGGGGAGAGAGGGAGGGAGAGAGATGGATTTGGAGGGGGAAAGAGAGGGAGTCACAAGGGAGAGATGAAGATGGAATGAGGGAGATAGGAGACGAGGGAAGAGAGAGAAAAGGACATGATAAAGATAGGGAAAGAAGGGGAAGAGAGAGACAGGGAGACATAGATATGGAGGGGTGAGAGAGGAGGAGAGAGGGAGGGAGATAGTGACAGAATTGGAGGGTGTAGAGAGAGTTTGTGTATGATGGGTGGAGAGACAGAGGAAGGTGGGAGAGAAGGGGAGAGAGAGGAAGGAAAAAGAGAGAGGACTTGAGAGAGAGGAGAGAGAGAGGACTTGAGAGAGAGGAGAGAGAGATGGAGTTCGAAGGGGAAGAAAGACATAGAGAGAGAAAGGTGGAGAGGAAGTGGCAAGGGAGAGATTTAGAGTTAGTGGGGGAGAGAGAGAGAGAGAGAGAGAGAGAGAGAGAGCAGAGAGAGAGAGAGGGAGAGGAAGAGGGAGGGAGAGAGAGATAGATAAATATGGAGAGAGAGTGTGTATGTTTTGTGGGTGATAAGGAGAGACAAGGGGAGATAGCGATATAGATGGGGCAGGGGAGGAGGTAGAAGAGAGAGGCAAAATGAGGGAGGGAGGAAGAGGGATAGATGAGAGAGAGAGGGGGGGGAAGAGATAGAGAGGGAAAGGAAGAGGGAGAGATAGATAGATATGGGGGGAGAGAGATAGAGCATGACATATGTTTAGGGGGTTGAGATAAAGAGACAACAAAGGAGAGATGGAGGGAGGTATAAATATAGATAGCACGTGGAGAGAGGAAAGAAGAGAAAGATAGAGAAAGTTAGGGAGAGACAAATAGAATGAGACGGGGGAGAGGGGGGGAAGAGAGAGAAGGATAGGGGGAGGGAGGTAGACACATAATGGAAGGTGGAGAGGGAGGGAAGAAGAAAGAGTCTCTCAGAGACAAATACAAACATAGAAGTTAGATCTAGAAAGTCATGAATATTTAAGATTTTTCAATGTGGATGTTGATTTTTAATCCCATTTGATCACATGCACTATATGCATTGATTTTAGTGTAGATGTCGATTTATAATTCTATTTAATACCTTACACTAGATGCATTGATTTCAGTGTCGATGTTGATTTCTACTCCTATTTGATTTCTTGCACAGGATGCATTGGTTTTAGTGTAGATATTGATTTCTAATCCTATTTTATCGCTTGCACTTGATGCATTAATTTCAATTTATATGTCGATTTCTAATCATATTTAATACCTTACACTAGATGCACTGATTTTAGTGTAGATGTTGATTTCTACTCGTATTTGATTGCTTGCATTAGATGCATTGGCTTTAGTGTAGATATTGATTTCTAATCATATTTGATTGCTTGCACTAGATGCATTTATTTCAGTATAGATGTTGATTTCTAATCCTATTTGATTGTTTGCACTAGATGCATTGACTTTAGTGTAAATGTTAATTTTTTATTTGATGCAACAAGATGTATGATGTACATTAATTTCAAAGTAATTAGATTAATAATGTGCATTGATTTCAGTGTAAGCACATTTGTACCTCCTCCATCTATATCTCTATCTCCCATTGTCTCTCCTTCTTTATCTCTCTATCTCAGCCCCCAAACATACACACATTCTCTCCATATCTATTTATCTCTCCCTCCCTCCCTTCCTTTCCCCTCCCTCTCTCTCTCTTCCCCTTCTCTCTCTCTAACGTTTCTCTCTCCATATCTATATCTCTTCCTCCCTCCCTATCTTTGCCTCTCTCTTCTTCCCTCTCCTTGCCTGCCCCCATCTATATCTCTATCTCCCCTTGTCTCTCCTTCTCACCCCCAAAACATACACACTCTCTCTCACTGTAAGAACATAAAAATTATTCAACCATAAATACAATAGTTGAATTTTCATCCTAAATAAAATGTTTGCTTACCCCAAATGTTTGCCTCTTGAAACTATAAACTATTTATAATTGGGTACATTCTTATTATTCCCATTTTCCATCATTCAACATTTTTAATTACTTTGCATACAAACGTGGAAATAGAAAATAACTACTATTGAAAATTATTTGGGGTTTAACACTCAATTCACAATGATTGAATTTCAAGAAAACTACTATTAATATTAGAGAGGAACAGAGACAAGGTATGTTGTTTACTACTGTAGCTCGAGTTAAATATTTGAATGGTCTATGATTCCAACTACTCTGTTCATATGATCGATATGAGAAAATGGAAAAAACTAATAGGTGTGACAATAAGAACAGTAGAAGAAAATAGTTTCAGATTGATTGCAATGAACATTGTTTGTAATTGTCTATATTCTTAGTATTCACATTTTCTATCTATCAAAATTGTTACATTGACACTTTGCACTCAAAATTTGTATTTCATCATTTTTCATCATTCAAGTTTTTGACGGTCTCTCTCATCTTAGAAAACTAAGGTAACTAAGCAAATTTTAAATTAAATTTACCAAGTAATCTTAGACATATTTAGCATATTTAAAATGATCAAAATAATTAGATGTTCAACAAATTTTGTATGACTGCACACGACTGAAACCAGCCTAGATCCATCTTAACGCCAGATCTATCAAGCGCCAAGAGGGATCAAATCTCTCAAGGTGCAAACCTTTCCTCAAGTTTTGCACTCAAAAAATAGATTTTCACCTCGAGAGATTTGATCCCTCTCGATGCTTGATAGATTTAGTGTTAGATGGATCTAGGCTGATATTTTTTTTAATTAACGTTACTTTACGTGACAACATCTCCCTCATATTTTTTTAATATTTTTTAATGTAACGTTACGTTATGTAACAACTCATATACTAGACTGTAGAACACCTCTCAATACAAAAATCATAAACTAAAAAAATACATTTTACTTTTTAAAATTAAGCAATACTTTTAAAACTAACTCATACAATAAACTTAACCTCTTTACGAATCAAGTGTAAAGTTCTATTAACTAACTCATACAATAAACTTAACCACTTTACGAATGAAGTGCAAACATCTATTCAGAACCTTTATTGGTATTTAAAGCCAAAGTGGTTTCTAACTCTTTTCCTTTATGTCAAGCAGATATTTTAATCACCCAATTTTCGAAGATACACATCATATATGTTTTTCACCCCATTTTTGAGGATAAACATCATCTATGTTTTCGAGGATTGAAAAACATATATAAATTTTGTTTTCATTATATGTGTGCCTTTGATGTATGTTACAATTGAAAATTATAGTAGTGTTTCATAGATAGATTTGGGCATTTGTAAATGAGATGACTAAGATGACTAGTAAGTTTGGAGAAAATTGACATTGTAGTTATAACTTAATTTATTAATTTCCTTATATATTATTTTGACAATCTAGTTATAATATAATTTATTTTTTTAATGATTAATTAAAGAGGTAGATTTGTATAAGGAAATGATATATTGAAAATTGTATAAGGAAATGATTGTATTAGTATGATGAATTAAATGTATTATATGTGGAGTAGGTCTAGGAGTTATATAGAGGTTTTCAAACATGATCAAAGGGAAGGAAATTGCTAGATCATTTATTATATTCATGAAATTACAAGTGAGAATTGATGTTTCTTGGTATGATTTGGTAAAAATATAATAAATAATGTTGTTGCAAGCTAGTTAGTTTATGTCCAAGTCATAAAATCTAACATGAATGGAATATTACTAGCATAAGTCAAAGAGATCCACATAAAAAATGCAAACTAAATTGGAGCAAATGTTAATATTGAGGAGGATTGACAATAATGGGGACAAAGTTGTTGTTTGGTATGTAAACCAAAGATGTTGCATTAAGGACGAACGACACTACACACTCTAAAAAATTAATGAAAAGTTGAGACCCTTGTTAGGGTAGAAACGTTTGTCGAGAAATGTGAGTTGAGCTAGATAAAGTGACACCCTAAAAAAAATAAACTACATATAAAATCAACTTGACTCGGTTAGATTGTTGGCTCATTTTCATACTTCTATGAAATAAGAGAATGTCGCAACAAACACCTAAACTAGTACTGGAAAAGGTTACATAGATGATGCTACAAGAACTTCTAGATGGTTTTCTTGGTGGTATGGATGTCAAATAGAGTTATTTCGGTGTAAACACGAGTTGAAGGTGTTATTCCCTCTAAGTGTCTTTGTGATCTTTAAAAAAGAGAACTAAGTCATCTTGATTGTGAAATGGAGCTTATTATACAATCCAAGAAAAAAAGAGAGCCCATGTATGAAGTTGGCATCAATTAAAAGAATTTGGATAAAGCACAACTCTTATACTTCTTATAAGATTTTACATGTGTTATCTTAAATTATTAAATTTTAACTTAGAACTCCATATAAAATATATGGACATTATTTCATCGTTTGAACTTAATTGAATTTTAAATGTGATTGATCATGCAATTTTTAAATGTTATTTTTTACATGTTAGTGTTATTTCTTGTTTCTACCCATTTGTTTTTTTATGTCTTGAAATCATTCCATGTTCTAGGCATTGTTTTTTATTCATCAATGCTAAATTTTGTTGTATTATCAACCCATTATTTCTTTTTTCTACCCATTTGTTTTATTATGTCTTGAAATCATTTTGTGTTCTAGCCATTATTTTTTATCCATCAATGTTGATTTTTGTTGTATTGGCAACCCATTAGTTTGAAATGGAAAGGCCACTCGAAACATCATGTAGTTATTTCTTCTTATGTGCTAACTTGTTAATTTTAAATATGGAATGTCACTAGTCATATGACAATGTATTTTCTTCTTGTAGTGGTAACTTGTCAATTTTAAATGTACATGCACAACAAATATGTCGATGTTTTTTCAACACTTGGATATAACCTATTCTTTGATTCCTTTAGGAAATGATATTATTATGGCATAGAAGATTAAATAGGCACTATTACTTAGGATTCATTGAAAAAGTAAGAAGCATATGAATTGAGAAAGGAGAAAGAGAGGATGTCAATTACATCATTAAATAATTCATGATATAGACCACACTTCGTTATTCGTTTTTGTGTAATCTCAACATGTGGACAAACATTTTTTACCTTGTCATGGTTGCATTAATCCTACATCCGCACACAAGTGGTTGCATTATTGTATACACTTATCAAGAAGTATAAGACATTGGGAAACATCTCTTATTTTTACCATTTTTTCTCTAATGAAGATATATAATGAGAATTATCAAATGTAATTGGTTGTTACAAGAAATCATGAGATTTTTCTTGTACCTAATTGAAAGCGATGCATTCATCTCAAAATGGGACACTAGTCAAACTTGTATCCTCACCAGGAAAATCACATTGTAAACTTTGTAATAAGAATTTAATTGAGTTATTGGCATGTCACATACCCAACCCATAAAATCTATTAGGAAGGTGGGATAATCAATTTTTTCCTCTTAATAATATTTCTTCACATGAATCTAAAGCAACTTATGGGCACATGGATGCACTCCATTCATCTGTGCTTTCCAAAAATCTTACTCTTGCTCAACTCTAAGATTTAACCAAGAAGTTATGGCCTTTTAAGGTGTTGACACTACGAATTTTCGTGTGCCAACAAAGGGGAACCAACCCAATCACAAACCATGATTAGATCTGCTTTAATTTGGAATGGCTAGTTCCGACGGGTTTTAAAGGATCCCGTAAACTGTTATAGGTGCTGAAAGATTGCTCCCCGGAGGAAGACTTCCATTAAATCAACAAAAGAAACAACTAACCTATATGTATCAAGTCCTATCTATACTGATTCTACCTACTTATGCTAGTCCTAACTATTCTAATCTATCCTACAAGAGCGTAATAAAAGAGATTAAACATCATATATAGATTCCAAGTCCAAATGAATCAATTAATGAATTCATCGATGAACAAAACTGTATTTAAGCTTGATTGAAATCAAATTATTAATACAAGAATACACATTCCTGTTCCTACAAATAAAAATTGCAATTGATGTTTAATATAGTTTCAAATCAGAGACCACTCATGAGTTAACCATGATAACGAATTATATTCGAATAACCAAGACTAATCATATGCTATCTATTATCACTATGCACAAAAACAAAACATATATATCCTCATGCCAGTCACAACACCCTAATTCCAAACATGAAAGAAAAAGGAAAATGAATTTGAAAAAAAGGCTTCTTCTTGACCGAAAGAATCTTCTTTATTAGCATAATAAAATCAACCCCTCTCCCGCCAAAAAAAAGTCCTCTACCCATCTCCGGAGGTAATACTTATGTAGAAAAGACTGAACCTCCATCTTCCTCGCCCCCCCTCCCCCGACTTTCCACCTTCCTACTCTTTTCCATATAAACATTAAAATATAAAGACATAGAATCGATCAGTGAAACAACTGACACGTAGAGGGCATATCTGCTGGAGCGCTTCATTTCCTAGGAAAATGAATAGATGTTGATTAAAAGAGAATGACTGCGTGTCATCTCTTCGCACTTGTTTGAGAGGACGTAATTCCCTATTATTTCCTGAAGGAAACTGAAGACATTGCGCTCATCATCCCACATTCGGCATGATTGAAGGTGTGTTTGGAGGTCATAACCTCTTGATGGATCCGCACTGTCATGAGTGCTTCCTCTTGACATAGAGCATGCCTCCATTATGCACTATGGCGATTCGTATCTCTTTCTTGCAGGGTATGTCTTTGCAATATCGACATCGGTGGTGCAGAGGTGTCGTCTTGACATAAATCGCATTTATTCGTTACCGGGTCCATTCGAACTTGCCTTTCTTCTCTTAGTCCTCGCCTGCAGAAATAGTTCATATTAGCTATGATTATGATAAATATGACAAACATGCCCACAAAAAAACCTTGCATTCAGTCACAGTTTCTATTTAATCTCACAACGCAGAGCAATTATAATTATTAAAGCACTGAACCTATTGTAACATGTATTCTCGTTGCCCATAATATTCATTTGTATTCAAGAATCGCTTGACAATGCTTCAAAAGAGGACCATTCACTCTATTGGATTTTCTTTTAAAAGCTTGGACCACAACACTTTATCAGAACACATGGGAATACACGGGAAAGCCTATAGTCAAACCATAAGGCCAGACTTCAAATACTATACACTCGGATCTATAATTATCATTGAGTTTGCTCATCGCCCCTTCGCATATCACATGTCGCTCCACTTTCGCCGATTGCCGATTGCAATTTGCGATTAGCTAGACCCAATTTTATATAAGTTGTGTTTAATAGTCCCAGCCTTGGGCTCTACCGAATGCGATTTGTGATAGGCCGGACCCAAAAAATATATGTGCTGCGGTTAATAATTCCAACGAGTCTTCCATATCGCATCGCGCTTTATGTATAAACACTGAACTCTGCCAATTGCGATTTGCGATTGGGGAAGTGGACCCGAAAAATATATGCGTTATTTTTAATAATCCCGACGGGTCCAGTGTATCACTGTGCACCTTATGTATCAGCGTTGAAAGTGTCGATTGCGATATCCGATGTGATTAGAGACTTGATAGCATCGCAGTAACTCATGGGAGATAGACCTTAGCCCTTTAACAATGTGAAAAGTGATATGCGATGGAGGAGTGGTCAAGCGATTGTAATAAGCGATGAAGGCATGCATCGAAGATGTGTAAAGACCGAGGAAGTGCGAAAAGGGTAAGTAATGCATATTTGTATAGTATTTCTATTATCAAAGCATTGATATAGAAATAAGGATGCGATAGAAGGTTTTGAGGGTTGTGAAAGTCTCGATGAAGGATATGAATGAAGGGCTAGATTGGGTTATAAATGAATCATGCCGTAAAGACTTATTCAGGGGGGTCTTAACCATTAAGAATTGAAGATTTGACCCGGCCGAGAGTTAAAATCCCTGGGATAAAAATAGGTCATTCGGAGAGTTATCATTCGGAGAAATGAAAGATCAAAATTTTAGGGGACCCATTCAAATTTGCTACCAGAGAAGGTTTTAATAGGGTGGTGGTTGTGGCCACAACAAATGGCGAACCGCTGGGCGAACCAGTTATCTCTGTTACCAAATAAACTTTGGATCAGTAGAACATCAGGGTGTTAAGATAAACTTGAAATGTAAACTGTATAGATGGATAGGCATGGGTTCCACTTCAGCATTAATAGCTTTAGGCAGGATAAAGACAAATAGCTTCTACTTACTGATAGGGTTTTGATAGGCATTCTCCAATGGTCGTATTATGGGATTTATTGACCTTTCTTTACCTATTTTCTACTTTCAAAATCCTTTCAGGGCCATCACCGGTATGTCAATACCTATTTAGGTGTGTACCTCAGCTCTTTATCGCTCATCAAACTTGATGCAGATATGTTTATTGGCACTTTATGTAAGAATTTTAGTGCTCTACTTTTGAATGATTGAATGGGGCGCAGTCATGTATCATGCCATATTTTTAAACTGCTTAAGCAAGGTTGGCTCGCTGTGTCAATCGGTACTCTGAGTCCAGCAACAGTGCATACTCCAATCGGCTTCCCAAACAACCTGTCCTTCCAGATTGGCACAAGGACTCAACATTTCACGTTCTTTTACATAAATCCTTCAAGTTTCAGGCACAAGGACTAGACCACACTTAAATTTGCCATAGGATATACGACAACGAGCTTAGCCCATGAGAAGAGGTTTACTTGTAGATGACAGATATTGGAAATTTTAGTGTGGTGGACAGAACCAATGGAGAATGACTGCAAACCTCATAGACAAGTATAGGCTACGTCTAGATGGGATTTTAAAAATGCAGCGTTCCACCATGCTAGTCCAGCTGTGGTTACACATTTTTCATTTTATAAAGATGCCCCTTCATGCTTCGGGTATCCAGGTTATCAACATATCTTACCTAGTTCCCAACATATGCCAATGAGTGGCTTTTATTTGAATTTCACCGTTGAGTTTCTAGTTCTCATAGGCTCATTGAGAGTTTTCTTGATTTGTAAGGTAACGATGAATTTAGGATTGGCAGACTCATCAGCAAGTTACTGAGGGAGGAAAAAAGCTGAAGGTGGGGAATGAGGGTAATCTAAAGATTTATAAAGGTAAAAACGAGATAGAAGGACCAAAACCAATTGACTGAAAAGGAATGAAATTCAAAACAACAGGAACAAACACTTTGTGTAAAACAAGAACAGACAGGATGAAAATATAACTAAGCTAACATCAAAAAATAAAATGAATCCTAACCTACTTAGGAGGTAACCACCATGTGGTGGCTACTGGAAGTACCTCTTAATATGTTGGCCATTAATAGGGAGCTTTTCAGTTTCTCCCTGTTAAGTTTTCAATTTGTAGGTTCCCTGACCAATTTTTTTCCTCAACTTGGAACAGGCCCAACCATAAGTGTTGGAATTTCGTGTGCTTACCTTTTGGCTCACTCAAATTGTCCCATTTGAGGACAAACTCTCCGGCTTGGTAATCTTTATCTCCTGCCAGAGGGCGATCAAACCATATCTTCACGATCATTTGGCGATTCCTGAACTTGTTTCTGGCATTATCTCTCAATTCCTGCAACCTCACTAATTGGTTGATCCTTTTTTGAAGTAAGGTTGAACGGGACCCTCTCGAGGCTTGGGAGAGCTATAACGAGGGAAGGGTAACACTGGGAGGCAAGATGGCTTCCTGTCCATTAACGAGGAAGTATGGGGAGTTTCCTAATGCTACTTTTGGGGTTACTGTATAAGCCCAAAGGGCGTTTTTTATGGTGTTGTGCCAGTTGCTCTGGTTGTCGGCGTTAGATTTACGGATTATGCAGATGAGATTTTTATTTGAGGAATCTGCAACTCCATTTCCCTAGGGGTAATAATTTGATGCATACCTTATGAGAATTGATTTATCGATAGCAAATTCAGTTAATTTTAGTGATGAAAAGTAAGAAGAATTATCAAATATGAGAGCGTCAGGGATGTCAAACTTGTTGATAATAAATTTCTCAATAAAAGATATTACCTCGTCTTCATTAACCTTTTGAAGCAGGATGGCTTCAGTCCATCTGGTGAAGTAGTCAGTCACCGTGAGTATATACTTATGTTGCTGTGAAGAGTTAGGAGTGATCTCACCTATGACATATAGACCCCATTGCTGGAACGGGCTTTAGATCATAACATGCCTGAGGGAAACGACTGGCTTTCTTTCTCGCCCTGCGGCAGTTTGACACACCCTGCATTTCCGAGCGTAGGCATACGAGTCTCTGAACATTGTGGGCCAATAATACCCAACTCTTAATATTTTGTGAGCAATGGTGTCTCCGCCATAGTGACCACCTGCTAGGCCATCATGCATTTCTTTCAAAACATGATCAGTGTCATCCTTTTCCAAACACCTTAGCCAAACTCCATCATAATTTTTTCTGTATAATATATCGTTGGCCAAGTGATAGTGATTAGATTTTAATCTGCGCGCTCTCCTTCGTGATGCATCCATGTGCTCAGGACATGATCCCCGTGTTAGATAAAAGTGTATGTTGTAATACCACAACTCAGGGACCAAAGGGACTTCCAACGTTCCGCGCTCACACATCAACATTTCATTAATCCATCTGGGCTCCTCCCTGAATTCTACTTGCGCGTCCCATGTGCTTTGTGCTTCTGGTTCTTCCGACGCCCCTTCTTTATCTGCCAGGGCTTCTGTCACGAGCTTACACAATCCCTGCCCTTGAACTATATTTTCCGACTTATTCTCGAGGTCGTATTCTTGAAGAGCAGTTATCCAATTCCCTCTCTGTTCCCCCATCTCCCTTTGCACAAAGAGGGATCTTACAGTAGGGTGGGGGATGATTATTTTAGTCCTGGCGTTTAAGTAAGGGCAAAAATGTTTCACGACTTTAAAAACTGCAAAACCTTGTTTCTCCACATCTGGGTAGTTCAGCTCTGCTCCCCGAAGATTATAACTCATATAAAAAATAGGGACTTCATCATTGTTGTCATTTTTTTGGGTGAGGATTGCGGCATATGAAACGTCTGAAGCGAAAGTGTACAGGAGGAATTCCTTATCAAAAGTGGAGCAAACAAACGCAGGAGCTTCTGCGATGGTCTCTTTAATTCGCTGAAATGATCTCTTAGCTTCATCGCTCCACCTATACACAATGTCTTTCTTCATCATTAGCTGAATGGGATGCACTATTTCTGCGAAACCTGAAACAAATTTCCTAACGAAATTAATTTTCCTGAAAAAAGATTGCATTGCCCTTTTACTTGTGAGGGGTTGTATTCTCATGATGGTCCCTATTATTTTAGGATCAATAATAACCCCTTCTTTAGAGAGGATATGAACCAGTAGTTTCCCTTCTGTAACTGTGAAGACGCTCTTCTTGGGATTCAACGATATTCCATACCTTTGGCATCTTTCGAAAATCTATTTCAGGTGATAAATATGATCCCTTTCGTGAGATGAATACATAGTAATTTCATCCATGTAAACCACTATTGATTTGTTAATCAATCCTCAGAAATCTATGTGCATAGCTCTCTGAAATGTGGCGCTCGCATTAATAAGTCCAAATGGCATTTTGCGATATGCGTAAGTGTCCCATTTAGTGTTGAAGGTTGTCTTAAGCTGATCTCCATTCACCACCAACACTTGCTTATATCTCGAAAACCCATCCAATAGGGACAACATGTCAGACCTAGAAATGCATTGAAGAATGTGTTCCATAGAAGGGACAGGATAGTTATCTTTCTGTGATGCTTTGTTCAGGTTTCTGAAATCGATACATAACCTGATGTCTCCATTTTTCTTTCTTACTGGAACAAGATTGGCTACCCAATGGGTATGCCTGACAGGAAAAATGATTTTGGCGTCCAACATTTTGTTTAATTCTTTCTTTACCAATGGTTCCAGGCTTGGATGCATATTGCGAAGCTTTTGTTGGTAGGGCTTGACATCCTTTTCCAAAGAAATTACATGCTGCATAACGTCGGTATCAAAGGTTTTTAAGTCACCATATGTCCATGCAAAGACGTCCTTGTACTCTTTAAACAAATTAAAGAGTAAAGAAGCTGACCTGTACTTTCTAAAGCAATGTGGGGATTCGAATGTCACACCTACCTTCGCCTACATTAAACACAAATTGCATAACCAGAAATATCACAGAGTATTTGAACGATTTAGCAAAACACTGGTCCGCCTTGAAATTCGCAAAACCAGAACCTCTTTAGCTAAATTATCCGCAACCGCCTTAAAAGCCCATCTGAAATTAGCAACAACAATCCAGCAAGACCTGTGGAAAGTCATTGACGCCTCCGCAGCACTGAAGGCCAGCAAAGTGAAAGATGGCACTGAGTCGAAACACCGTAGCAAACTGAATAAGCTGGAGAGAGGGGATAGGAATCATGCCGAAGAAGTAACAGCAATACCAAGTCTCAACAGTTCCAACGCAATTAAGGAACCCAGCCACGGCATTCCAGCAGTTAAGGACGTAGTTTGGATTTATAGGAAGGGGGCACGCTGTCCCAGCAACCACAAGATCACTCTGCAGGATGAAGAATGGGTATCACGCAGACACAACAGGGCAATGAAACAAGGAAAAACTACTACACGCCATCCAAACAGCTCTTACCCAGCCAAAGCACAATCAGACGGAGATCATAACTATACGCAGGAAGAACTCGAAGTAATGACAAAAACAAGACAACGTGGAACTCCTGAAACGCCTCTACGCAGCAGAAATTCTAACGCTGGAACTGCCCATCCCCGCAAAGTTTTAACTGGCAATGATGAGGACGTCGGAATGGATGGGAATACATTGCGCAACCCCAACACGAAGATAACGATAACCAACTCGGATCCCAGCCAGCGTGCCAACAAAATTACAGCAGAGGAACGCTCAACTGACCAGCGTTTAATTAGTGCCAACAACGTTATAATCAGAGCCCCACCGCATGACAATCAGGAAGGTATCACGCTATGCAGCAGCAAGGAGGAAGTAGACACATCCGAGGCGGGAACAGTGAGCTTGGGGAGCGCCCATCACCACAGCAGCAGGGAAGAAATAGACACTTCCAAGGCGGGAACAATGAGCATGGGGAGCGCCCATCACCACAGGGAAGAAATAGACACATCCGAGGCGGGAACAGTGAGCTTGGGGAGCGCCCATCACCACAGGTACGCATCTAATATTAGTAATAATTTAAATAAAATAAACATAGAGAGCAGTTGTGTTAGCAGCATTCATGATAACATGGTAGATAAGGGTAAATTAGAAAATAACCCTAGGAACAGTAACCTAGAGAATAAAAAAGTGGTCAATATATCCTCTTATGAGCTGAAGAAAGAAGAAGTGGAGGTCCTTAACGAAGGTCTTAATTTCGCAATAGCCCCAAACAAAATCCCCAATGAAGAAATCATCTGCAACCTAGAAGATGGAATCAAGACTCTTAATGATGATGACAAAGAGCTCATCAGACAAGAGGTTGCAGTCATCCTAAGAAAAGCCAAGCCCCCCAAAAGAAACCTAAGCCTTGACCAATTTAAATCCCTAAAAAGTCTTAGAAATAATAAGGACATAGTAATTCTAAAGGCTGACAAAGGAGGCGCCACAGTCATTATGGATTATGAAGATTACATTAACAAAATGAAAGACCACTTATATAATAGTGGTAGCTACAAGAAGCTAGAGAAAAACCCCATCTCCAAAATCACAAATCTCGTAAAGAAAGCCATTAAAGAGACAAATCTTGATGATAAACTAAAAAAGAGATTGACTCCTAACAGTGAAATCACCCCCCGTATCTATGGGGCCCCTAAAATACATAAAAAATATGTCCCCTTAAGACCCATAGTTAACACCATAGGGTCCCCCACTTATCAGTTAGCCAAGTACGTAGCTAGCATTCTATCCCCGCTAGTGGGTAAGACTAGCTCTTACATAAAAGACTCCAATCAATTTGTAAAATACATTAACAACACCAAGCTGGAACCCGGAGATAAAATCGTTAGCTTTGACGTAGTCCAGCTCTTCACCAAAATCCCCCTTGACGAAGCTATTCAGGTAGTTAAAGAAGTAGTAGACCCTCAGACCGCAAAATTAGCCGAAATCTGTCTTCGCTCCACCTTCTTCTCCTTCCAAGGTGAAATATTTGAACAAACCTCGGGTGTTTCCATGGGATCTCCTCTCTCACCAATCGTGGCAAACCTTTTCATGGAAAAATTTGAGAAGAAGGCGCTAGATTCATATCCATTAAAACCCAAAACCTGGGTCAGGTTTGTAGATGACACCAGTGTCAATTGGCCTCATGGCGAGGATGAGCTTAGCAAGTTTCTAGACCATCTCAATAGCTTGTCTGAAGACATCAAATTCACAATGGAAGTAGAAGAAAATAATTGCATTCCATTCTTAGACATTCTCCTCATAAGAAGGAAGGATGGTTCCATAGGTCACAAAGTTTTCAGAAAGAAAGCCCATACAGATAACTACCTTCATGCCGATTCTCATCACCACCCAGCCCAAAAAATGGGGGTGCTACAAACCCTCTTCACTAGAGCTTATAGAATCTCTGATATAAACCATACCGATGAAGAAATTTCATACCTTAAAAGAACTTTTGCCAACCTAGGGTACAACAATAAAAGCATATACAAAGCCATTCAAAAAGCAAAATCTGATAATAATAAAACCAAGACAAATGACACCCCTACCTCTAATGCCTACCTTCCTTACATCCAAGGAGTCACGAACAAGATAGCAAAAATCCTCAATAAGAAAAACATAAAGACTGCTTTCAAACCCTTATCTACCATTAAACAAAGAATGAGATCGGTTAAGGACAACCAGGAACAACTTCAGCAAAAAGGAGTTTATATCATAAAATGTTCTTGTGGGGATCAATACATAGGAGAAACTGGTAGATCAGTTAGGATTAGACTCAAAGAGCATAGTGCAGACATCCGTAACGAAAGAATCTGATCCTCAGCCCTAGCTGAGCATGTAGGTAAAACTAATCACCATATATGCTTGGAAGACACCAAAGTCATTGCCAATGTAGAACACCAGTTCAAGCGTAAGGTTAGAGAAGCCATTGAAATCATTAAACATCCCAAGAACCTTAATAGAGATGGTGGCATGGAAATTAGCAAAAATTGGCACCCCTTGCTGACCCCCGACCAACTATCTGAAGGAAACTAACCTTGCTTCTCCTTAGAGACCTAGGCTAAAATAATATCTAAGATTAATAAGCTAAATGATCATAATAAAAATAAATAATAATAATAAGCATTTAATTATTAGCTAACATTAAGAATAAACATTATTAGTATAATGAAAAAATATAAATAATAAAAATAGTTATATATGAATAATTAATAACATAAAGCAATAATAATGTAAATATTATGCTAGTTAAGAAAGTCCATTAGGGTTAATATAGTCATAATAATACTCAAACAGCAAGGAATAAAAATAAATATCAATATTAGCAAATAAGGATAATAGGTTTAGGTTAGAGCAATAATAAAAATAAGAAAAATAAAAATAAAAATAATATAAGCAAGTAATAAAAATATATTGATAATATAAGAGTATCAGCTAAAATTAATAATTAATAACTAAGAAGAAATTATAAATATGAACGAAATATTAATAAAAATAATTAATAAATAGGAGCCAACGTTTAAGTTAAAAATAATTAGAAAAGCGTAATTATAATATTAAAATAACAATAAGGTCCAATTATCATCAATGTAACCAATTTAATTAGAATTAAATAGACAATTACATATTATCAGATTAAATATAAATTATAAAAAATCCTCAATATCAAATAACATATGCATCAATATGAATAAAAATTCAAAAAGCAATTATAAATAACATTATAAACAAAATAAAAATAAAACTAAAACTAATGAAGAACGCAAACATTAGTAAAAAACAATATTTAATAATAATCTATTACAATAATATAAAACGAAATATTAAATATTAATATTGGTAAAGATTAAAATTAAGAAATTAATAATAAAAAACAATGTAAAACAGAAACTTAAATAATTATATAAATATTAAGCAGTTAATGAGTCGGCCAATTGGTCTTTTAATCTAACTAATTTCATATTTATACCTATCTTTTTCCTTTTTTTCTCCACAAAATTGTCCTGATGATGAGTCTAGGTTCAGACTCGAAACGTCGACCATAAAATATGAACACCGTGGAGAATCCGAGCTCCTTCCAGAAACAACACCACAGTAATCTGCAATCCAAGATTAACAAATACAACCTTTTCTTGTGGAGAGCATCCTAAGCCCAGATTAACATTTTTTGGGTCTTCTTCGGTTCCAAGGTTGACAAACTCATACTTCATGGATGGGCTATGCATTTTGCAGTTAGTCGGCTTCTTAAATTTATCATGCAGGTCATAAAAGTGCTCCATCTTGACAACTGACTTGGGAATTATATTGAGATGCTCTTTTTCCTCATCTTCACTCCCATTCATAAGCTTGTCATGCTCTTTTTCATCAATGACAGTTTTTTTGAATGTTTTTCGCCATGCAGGAACTCAAGGATTTTCTTGTCACCTTCGAACACCTGCCACTTTGAGATGTTATCAGGCACGGATGGTCTAAAAATAAATTCAATGTAACATTTATTCTTGTTTAGTCTAAGATCAGGCAAAAGTTTCGCAGCCATACTAGCCATCAGATCCGCATCTTGGTTTTGCCCTCGAGGTATGTATGTAATATTAAAAGAATCAAACTTGTCAATTAAGATCCATACCTCATGTTAGTATCTTACCAGGTGTGGTGAATTGCAATGTATCCTTTTCCTTACCCGGTCCATAATTATCTGTGAGTCACCAAAAACTTTAAAAATTTTTACCTTCATATCAATGGCTTTTTTTAGGCCCTACAGCAAGCCTTCGCATTTTGCCGTGTTGTTGGTGCATGTGAACTCCAATCGGCTGGCCATCAGATGTTGGTTCCTTGTGGGTCAATGAGAATGGTCCCAACATCTACACCTTCAAGGCAGTTAGAGCCATCAAAGTAGAGTGTCCAAAATATAGAATCTAATGTTACATCAAATGAACTGCCTCCTACGAAATTAGTTCTATCATCTACTATATTACAGGGTGGTTCATTAATTGGACTATGGGGAAGAGCTTCCAACTGTGTCTTTACTGCATTTTCTTCAATTGTCTCGACATGGAATTCTCCAAAACAGGTTTCCATGGCACAAACATCGAAAATATAATTCCCAAGGATACAGTTGGTAAACATTATAGGTTCATTGGGGTCGTTTAGTTCTTTCACTACATATTTCATGTATCTTTCTCGATAAACTCTCAACATATCACCTTTTCCCTTCTAAGGCAACAAGATATGGGACCAATCAGTTGAGAAATATCCATTTATTTTTGCTGACCAGTCCCTACTGAGAAGCATTCCATATACCTCGAGTATGTCGACTACCACTATGTCAATGACTTGTGTGTATTGTGGTTTGGCAACCATCCGAATCAACACATCTTTCAATTTTCCAATTACTTTCCCATTCATTCTGTCCAGTTGCATAATTCGAGTTCCAGTTTTCTCGGGCATTGCATGAAGTCTTTTAGCAACAACGTAAGGCATAGCAATGGATGAGGCACTAGAATCTACCAGGAAATTTTATACGTTCATGTTGAAGATTTCAGATGTGATAAGGAAAGGTGGAGTCATGAATTTTGATTTCCTTCCTATCATGGCTACACTGATATCTTGAGGCGTTCAATTCATTTTTGACAGAGTGGCTTCCATGGCTAATGGTGTTTCGGCTGTACTGGGGGTTCTACCAGTGTTGGACACCGACTTCATGGTTTCGCTACTCGGATTAGTGGGAGATTTGCAATTTCATTCATTCATAGCTTTCAAAAGTAGATCTCTTTGCTGCGTTAACTTTAACAAATCGAAGCATGTGATATTAGCTCGAGATTTCTTAAGATCATCCACAATATTGTAATCAATGTTATAAACAGGGTAGGGTAGAGTAAACATACCGATTTTTCCATTCTTAGGTGGGAGTTTACCATTTTGAGTCGCCTTCATTGCATTTGGAGATGTATTATCTTTCTCTAGATAGTTCACAACTGGAATGCTCTTGGAATTGCCACTATGTTTATTCTTCTCAACAGGAAACTTGGGAGCGGATGCCTTCGAAGGGCAAACATCTTTCTTTGTCTGGTATACAGGCTTCATCATGCCTGCAAATGGCCATTTACTCCGTGTGTGGATTTCATTAGTGTGGATTTCTATTTTACTATCTTCTTCATCATCATCGTTCCCATTTGTATAGAAATCCCATAGTACATTGACTTGAGATGCCTCATCCAAGGGCTCTTCTACTTGGTACTCTTCCTCATCTTCTTGTTCTGGCTCTAGCTCTACTGTAGGTTCTTCTTTGGTAAGAAGCGATCCGATAAGAGCTAGCTCTTCCTTATTTAAATTCCCTTCGTTGGGTGGAGCAGGAAACACAAGTTGACCATGACCACCTTCTGTTTTCTTATGATAAAAAGGTTTGAAGGGTTTTCTGTTGTTATAATCTCCTCCACTCCCACTTGTACTCTCTCTAGAATTCCTTTTCATATCGATGACTGTGTTCGTCAATTTCTTAATGATCCGATGCAAACCTTCCACATTTGTGGTGTCCTTTTCATTGATCTCAGCCACTTTATTATCACTCCCATTATTCTTCTTGGATGACTGGGAGGCTTTCTTTCCTTCGGTTGTATAATGACATGCTGTGAGAATGATCATTTCATTCTCAACTTTTATTGCTTCATCGATAACACCTTGTAAGGTTTGTGCGTTACTCCTCTTGACCCACATCGCAGTAGCGGCAGGGAGAGAAATGATGTAGAATTCCATGAGCACCTCATCAGTAGGTCTAGAGTTAGCCGGGATTCTGTTGAACAAAGTGTTGAACCAGATGTTAAAATCCTTGACCTTTTCTTTGGCTTCCATTTTTAAATGGGATAGTTCTAAAACTAAGGCTGCAGGCGTCTTATCATCATTAAACTTGTCTAAGAAGGCCTGCTGAAAGGCACCCCTTGAGATGATCGATCCTATTCTCAAGCT
This sequence comes from Pinus taeda, assembly GCA_000404065.3. Classification (NCBI taxonomy): domain Eukaryota; kingdom Viridiplantae; phylum Streptophyta; class Pinopsida; order Pinales; family Pinaceae; genus Pinus; species Pinus taeda. Next base: position 76,493 of record APFE030910798.1, on the reverse strand, counting down.
AAAGTACCATGTGGAGGCCACCCCAATCAGAGTAAAAGTGAATAAGAGACATACCACATATTCATCGGCTACCCCCACCATGCACATGACTAGGAAGAAAGAGTGAATATGGTTATCAGCAGTGTCTCCCTGCTCAGGGTTGAATTTAGGAAATACTCTTTCTGCGTTCTTGGGTAAGGCATGCTACTGCCTAGGCACTGCTACGAAATCTTGTGCAAGTCGAGGAGGGAGTGCTCCTAGAGGAGGTGGGGGTTGATTCCCACTTGGAGGAGGCAGTGGAGGCTGATTCCCACCTGGAGGAGGAATGTTAGCCATAATATGATTTGGGAAGTTTTGGTTGAGCGTCTCTTCTGGGCGTTCTTTGTTAGGATTTCCCAAATCGGGCCAGGAACTACCTTCAAAGAGTGGATCCTCAGCAATTTATTCCCAAGGAGTGTCGATACTTTACAAGGACTCTAGCACAATATCTTCAAGGGAAGGGGCTACAGATGTCTCTTCATTTGTGGGACAGATCCTTGGATTTCTTTTAGTTGTCAGAGGTAAAGAATGAAAGATGGGGAGCTGAGATAGGGAACGAGCGTAAGCATGAGTAAGTACTATGATTGGTTGTTCCTGAATGATAGGATACTCCCATAGTCTCTCTTCCTTGGGTGACCCAAACACAAGACTTAGAGGGACCTCTACTTCTTCGAAATGAGGCTCTTCCAAATGGGCGGAAGGATCTTTTCAACCTTTACGATCCATACATTAGTCTTTTTGAATCCATGTGTGACATTTATAGATGAAATCCTGAAAGCTGTGGACAACGGTTCAGGCCCTCCTTCTAGCACCAAATTTGTTGACATTGCGAATTTTCGTGTGCCAACAAAGGGAACCAACCCTATTGCAAACCCCGATTAGATCTTCTTTCGTTTGGAATGGCTAGTTCTAACGGGTTTTAAAGGATCCCGTAAACTATTAGAGGTGTTGGAATATTGCTCCCCGAAGGAAGAATTCCATTGAATCAACAAAAGAAACAACTAACCTATATGTATCAAGTCCTATCTATACTGATTCTACCTAGTCATGCTAGTCCTAACTATTCTAATCTATCCTGCAGGAGTGTAATAAAAGAGATTAAACATCATATATAGATTCCAAGTCCAAATGAATCAATTAATGAATTCACCAATGAACAAGACGATATTTAAGCTTGATTGCAATCTAATTATTCATACAAGAATACACATTCATGTTCCTACAAATAAAAATTGCAACTGATGTTTAATATAGCTTCGAATTAGAGACTGCTCATGAGTTAACCATGATAACGAATTATATTCGAATAACCAATACTAATCATAAGCTATCTGTTATCACTGTGCACAAAAACAAAACATATATATCCTCATGCCAGTCACAACACCCTAATTCCAAACATGAAAGAAAAAGGAAAATAAATCTGAAAAAAAGGCTTCTTCTTGACCGAAACAGTCTTCTTTATTAGCATAATAAAATCGACCCTTCTTCTGCCAAAAAAAAGTCCTCTACCCATCTCTGGAGGTAATACTTGTGTAGAAAAGACTGACCCTCTGTCTTCCCTCCCCAACTTTCCACCTTCCTACTCTTTTCCATATGCACATTAAAATATACAGACGTAGAATCAATCGGTGAAATTGCTGACATGTAGAAATGATTAGATGTTGATTAAAAGAGAATGATTGCTTGTCATCTCTTCACACCTATATTGAGTGGACGTTATTCCCTATTATTTCCTGAAGGAAACTGAAGACACTGTGCTCATCATCCCACATCTGGCATGATTGAAGGTGTGTTTGGAGGTAATAACCTCTTCATGGATCAATGATGTCATGAGTGCTTCCTCTTGACATAGAGTGTGTCTCCATTATGCACTATGATGGTTTGTATCCCTTTCTTGCAGAGTATGTCTTTGCAATATCAATATCGGTGGTGCAAAGGTGTCGCCTTGATATAAATTTCATTTATCCGTTAACGGGTCCACTCGAACTTACTTTTCTTCTCTTGGTCCTTGCCTACATAAATAGTTCATATAAGCTATGATTATGAGAAATATGACAAACATGCTAACAAACAAACCTTGCATTCAGTCACAGTTTCTATTTAATCTCGCAACGCAGAGCAACTATAATTATTAAACCACTGAGCCTGTTGTAACATGTATTCTCATTGCCCATAATATTCATTTTTATTCAAGAATCGCTTGACAATGCTTCAAAAGTGAACCATTCACTCTATCAGATTTTCTTTTAAAAACCCGGACCACAACACTTTATCGAAACACATGGGAATACACGGGAAAACCCGCAGCTGAACCATAAGGCCGGACTTCAAATACTATACACTTGGATCTATAATTATTGTCGGGTCTACTCATCGCCCCTTCACACACTACATGTCGCTCCAATTTCATCAACTTCTGATGCGATTTGCGATTGTCTGGACCCGAAAATATATAAGTTACGTTTAATAGCCTTTGTGGGTTAGCCATATCGCATCATGCCTTATGTATAAGCCTTGGGCTTCACCGATTGCGATTTGTGATGGGCCAGACTCGAAAATTATATGCACTGTGGTTAATAATTCCGATGGTTCTACCATATCGCGTCACGCTTTATGTATAAACACTTAACTCTGCTGATTACGATTTGCGATTGGGGAAGCGGACCCGAAAAATATATGTGTTATGTTTAATAATCCCAACGGGTCCGGTGTATCATGGTGCACTTTATGTGTCAGCGTTGAAAGTGCCAATTGCGATATACGATGCGATCGAAGACTTGATAGCAACGTAGTAACTCATGGGAGATAGACCTTAGCCCTTTGCCAATGTGAAAAGTGATATACGATGGAGGAGTGGTCAAGCGATTGTGATAAGCGATGAAGACATGCATCGAGAGATGTGTAAAGATTGAGGAAGTGCGAAAAGGGTAAGTTATGCATATTTGTATCATATTTCTATTATCAAAGCATTGATATAGAAATAAGGAAGCGATAGAGGTTTTGAGGGTTGAGAAAGTCTTGATGAAGGATATGAATGAAGGGCTAGACTAGGTTATAAATGAATCATGCCACAGAGACTTATTCAGGGGGGTCTTTACCATTAAGAATTGAATATTTGACTCGGCAAAGAGTTAAAATCCCTGGGATAAAAACGGGTCATTTGGAGAATTATCACTCGGAGAAATGAAAGATCAAACTTCTAGGGGACCCATTCAAATTTGCTACCAGAGTAGGTTTTAATAGGGTGGTGATTGTGGCCACAACATAAGGTTCCTTGGGATTCTTTACTCTATATGTCACTATGCCTACCTGACATTCCATCCTATATGGCACCACACTTGTTGTCTAACATGGAATTGTATGGTGACATATCAACAAGTGTATAAACAATCACTAGGCTTCACATTTTTCAAAGCAATTCTCCGCTCTTTGGCTTATTTCATCCTAAAACACTTTCTATATTATGGTGTATCACAACCTTGAGAATCTTATCCAATGCTACATTTCGCACCATAAATTTTTATGCCGCAATGTATTGCATTGGAGAAAGTTTTCCTTCTCATAATAAAGGAATAATTTCTCTCTTTTCGCATCGTAAGAAAGATTTCTTTCTAGTGACATATCACACCATAATTTTTTATGGTGCGATATGTCACATCACACCAAGTTTTCTTTCATGTGACAAACATCTTTCCTCCTCCTCCTCCTCTTTTCTTTCCTTCTTTCTTCTTCTCCTCTTTCCTTCCTTGTTCTTTTTATTTTCCTGTCTTTCTCCTTCTTTTCTTGTCCTTTCTTTCTTCCTTCCTCTCCTCCTTCCATCCTTCTTCTTTTCCTTCTCTACCCCATATCATACCTCCAAAGTTTTATTTTTTTCAACATTCCATGCTTTCACTTTTTTTAGGTGTGGCGTATCACACCAAAATAATTTGAATGTGATACATAGCTCCATCTTCCCCTTACTTTCAACCCAAACACTTATCCCTTATTGTATTACAAGGAGTTTTTGTTCATGCAATGCATGTATATTGTATGAAGTTTTTCTTTATGTAATACAAAAAGTTTCTAAATTTGTCTTAGAAAAAAAATTCCAATTTTCTTTTAAGTTACCCTAAAAAAACTATGTTTTTTGTAAAGTAAAACTCTTGCTTCTACTAGGAAATAAAAAGAGTCACAAGCGTTTAAACTTCATACTTGCTCAAACTTGTTAGAAAGGTGCCAACATCATATTATGGGATTTTACTCAAGAATTATGGCTATAATTCCAAGGGCTTATACTTGTATATCCTTCATAAGGAGGTTTAGTAATCAAGGTTATAGGACCATACAATTTTACTGATTTTTTATATTTATTAAAAAATGTACATTGACTTATATTCTTAATGTTGCAAGAGTCTCTTTTTGACAAGAGGGATCCCTTTTCTTTTTTAGACAACACAGAGAAATTATGTTGTTGTATAGGATTTCTTCCAAAAATAATCAAGTCTAGGGTACACTGGGACCTCTTCTACTTAATTAATTATTTAAATAAATATCTATGTTTTAAATAAAGATCCTCTTAGACTATCTATCAAGTCTAGTCACTAATCATCCAACCAAAACCAAATAAAGTATTTAGCAACAAAACCTTTTAAAGAATTAAACAAAATATTAATATTTCTCTAAAAGGACTTTAAACGTTATCCTCTCATTCACTCAGATCTCAATTATATCATCATCCAAATTTAAATCATTCAAGTCATTTAGAATTCAAATATACATTACCTGAGCCCATAACACTTAAACAATAACAATACCTCAACCATATTGAAATCATTGATGTTTGTATTATCACAACATTTGAACCTTTCATAGTCGAGAAGCACACTAGTCAATCCAATGTTAAATATTTCAACAACATCTAAGCCTATAGAGAAAAATATAATATTGCCTTAAAACATGAATTCTGTGGAGTAAAAGATTGGAAAATTAACTTAATTCCTAAATGCAATGATTAGAATTTCCCTCTTTCTTCATTTATTCATTCATTCATTTATTCAACCAAGTGTAAAATAAAATGTAAATTTTTCGACCTCACATATATACCGTCATTGTGTGATCCATGTATGTAATGCATGCTTAACATTCATGATTCTGTCAATAATTCCTTCCACACAAGTGACCAGACTTAATATTCTGCAAATATTTTAAGAAATTATCAAGTATTTTAATTTTATCTATGTTATTATACAAGCTATACCAAAACTAATGCAACCTATGATGCACACAAGGAGTAGAGAGTGCTCCTTCATTTATTTATTTTCACATATATCTTCTTACATCAATAAAAGTGGACTCTCCTGTATAAAGGAAGAAAACAAGCTTACAACTAATGAATTATTTACCCTAGTTAACTTACCTAGAGTTAGATCCCAACACACACACACACACACACATACACACACACCACTACCACCACCACTAGGGAAAATCTAAAAAACTCTTAGAAAATATGGGAAAACGATATCCTCTTAAGGGACATTCTCACAAGGAAACTTTCATTTGGATCTTGTGACCCCTATAATCACCATGTGCCCCTTCTGCTAACTTTGCACAACAAAAGAGTGAGCTCCCTTTTTTAACTTCATGGTACCTCAAAGAACTCATCCTTACAATCTTGCATCCAATGAGCCCTTACACTATAGTTACATGTTCCAGCTGAGTTTAGAGAGTTTCCAATGTGAATTAGAGTGTCAATCCATGGATTTTCAACTAGATTCTCACTATCAATGTCTCTTTTTAAATATCAACTATCCTCTCTCCCTCCTTCATCTTCGTTGCCTTCACTCATTGACAATTTTCTTTTTCCCATGTAGATTTTGGTCTTCCACATTCCCTTGTGATTTTATTCAACCCATTCCTTACATTTACTATTAAAAGGATTCTCTCAACTACCCTCCCAGGCTCTCATAATTTGGGAGGTGACAACTTCCACCAACCTACTTACAACCATTCATTGATTGCCTTGGATTTTTGAAAGGGGAGAAATAAAGAATAATTCACAAGATTGGTTTAGAAAGTTGGCTTGAGATTTAATAGACATGTAGAACTTCCTTAATGCCCCCCTCACTATTCCCCATTCTTGGTATCATGCCCCCTATAGGTGTTCGAACCTCCATCAATTCTTGACATTTTTCCATTAACAAGAGGAAAAGATATTTACAAAACATGTCCTGATGATAATGGCATAACAATTAAATATCCATGATAGAAATGAAACACAATTAGCATAATTAGTTACACATTTAATCAAGGGATCAAAATGGGGATATTAAAAACCATATCCATTTAAATAACATTAGCCTCAATTCTCTCTTCACATTGTAAACACTCAATATTGCTTTATCCTTCAATTGCTTAAGCAGTGTCATCCTTTGCATGGTCTGGACCACCTTCAAACTTCTAGTATTCAAGCATATACCTATAACAATCATATATTATAACCACTTCTACGCATAAATTTTCCATTAACATTCATAACTCAAGATAAAGTATACACTTAAACACAATACCTTTTTGTCTGATTATAGATCCACATCCATATGGCTACCACAAATAGAAATCAGTTCATTGTTCTCTCAAATATACCCAATGCACTCACAATCCAAGCTAGCATGTTATTTAGTCAAGTCTCCTATCTCTTGTAGTTACTCACCCTCCAACCTTAGATATCCCATTCTTTGTTACACAGTCACTTGGGCGACCCTTAATTTTCTAAGGCTTCCTTACAACGAAAGAGCATTGATACTTATATAGTCTTATATCCAAGGTTTCTTTTGGCATACTATAACATAGCATAGCACATGTCAATGATGATCATGGAATATCATATGGTTCTTATGTCACATCAATAACCTCATTTCCATGTTTTCTAGATCGAAATCCATGATCTATCCTCCCTAGATAGATCCATTATCTAACCTGCATCATGTCCATACAATTACCATGAGCTAGCATCATAGTAATTTCAACCAAAATTATTTTAAACATGTTTCACACACATTCCATTTCTAAATTTGTTTCAGATAGGAAATCAAATTTCCCAAGTATGATATTCCTCCTTGTAATATTTCACTATTGTAGTAGTGGTAGCACCCAATCTTTGTTATGGAATTATACTCATTTTCATACCCAAGACCATTCTACTCGTAACTTGAACTTTCAATCAAACAAAAATATGTGAGTGTTTATATACATAGTTCTTGTGCAATGATTTCAAAATTTTCACATATTAACATTTCAATTATTTTGAAATGTTACTCATATCAAATGGAATAAAACAATCATTCGTCATATATGCAATATTAACATACTAAACATTACATAATTCCATTAGGTATTTCTGCCAATCAACATATGTGTTAATACTCGTGACTTCTTTTTCACTTTCTTCACTATTAACTCTCTTTCCTAGAGTATTGGAAGGACTTCCCTTCCATAAACATGAAATCAAGTCAATGTCATTCAATAAAAACATGTGTCCCCTTAATGCATTCTCACATTGAGTTAGCCTTCATAATTTAAGCTCATGTGATTTACTGATTTCATAATTATTTACAAAAGTATATGAATGTAACACAGATTTTACCAATATTTGCACACCTACAACTTCCTACCATTACCATACCTTACTTGGGTATTAATGACATACATTCTTCTATCACACTCTTATCAATAAATATAAAAAATATACTGAAAATCATTCTCGCCTAATTTCTTTTAGATTACCTACTAGTTTAGTATAACGAATTTCATACATGTCAATAACTCCAATGTTGGATGATTCATATTAATGAACAATATGTTATATAAAACAATCTATGTGACCTTTGGTTACATATTCCAAGGTAAAGTGACTCTTTCTCTCCACCTATGACTCTTGATTTTATATTATTTACAACATTTTCAATTAACACAAATCCCATAGGATTATGTGTCCAACATTCCCCTGGTTAAGCCAAAGGGGTGTTTGTGAGTCGTAGCATCATCCTAAACTTTTTTAAGTTTTCGCTTCTGAGTGCTTTGGTGAAGATGTCCACAATTTGATAGGTTGTGGATCAATGTATCAAATGAATTTTCTTGGACTCTATATGATATTGTATCAAATGATATTTTGTGTTGATGTGCTTGGTTCAATCATACAATTTGGGATTCTCGGCCAACCTGATCGCAGAAGTATTGTCAACTAGAATTAATTCACTTGTTTATCTTGCAAATGTTCAAGTATTTTAATCATCCACATAATATCATTTGATGCTTCTGCAGTTGCCACATATTATTCCTCTATTGCGAAATCCGTTGGAACTAACTATTATTGTGACCTCTAGGAGACAACTGTTGATCCAAGACTCTTGGAATAACCTAAATTTGACACTCCATTTTCTTTGTCTTGGTAAAAGTTTGAATTAGAGTATCCAATCAAGTTGAATCCATTTACATGTGAATATTTGAGTCCAAATTCTTAAGTTCCTTTTAAGTATTTTAGAAGTCTTTCGGAACATACCAATATCACTCATAAGGTTTTTGCATAAACTTGGAAAGAATCCCAAAAATAAATGAAACATCTAGTCTAGTGGTAGTCAGGTAGATAAAAATTCCCAAAAATTATCTATACTTGGTTGCATCCTCAAATCCCTTCTCTTGTTTTGATATGAGCTTCAAATTATTTTCCATTGGAGCGGGAATAGGATTGGGAGATGCATATGTACATTGGATGTTGAGTCACTTCAATACCAAAGTAGTAGTGAAGATGCCCCAAATATGTCATCTCAAATCCCCTATTCAATTATTTCTTTATGGCTGTAATACAACTTTCATTTTTCTTGTCATCAACAGATCATCTACGTACACTACAAGATATACAACAAATTTTCCATATTTCTTGACAAGCAGAGTTGCATCATCAAGATAAAAGTGTTTGAAATTCAATTTTATAAGATTCTTAGTGAAGTTTTCATAACAAGATCACAATGTTTTTTTAGGCCATATAAGGATTTGACATGTTTACATATTTTCTATTACTGTCCCTTCACCTTGAAAAAAAAAAAAAAAAAAAAAAAAAAAAAAACTACTTCTAAGACATGAAGACATGATCTTTCAAATATTCATTCAATAAAGAAATATTCACATCTATTTGATGGAATTTCCATCCATTTTGAGTTACTAGGGAAAAAAGTGTTTTGATGAGCGATTTTGGGGTAACTTTTTGAGATGCTCCAGGTTGCTCCACTAATTGACATGGGGCTACATAAAGATTAAACCTTTCAATCCTCTTAATCAAATGATTCAAAGGATCTTCCTAATATGGTGATATGGTTGGGTGATCAATAAATTGTTGTGGATATTCCATTGGATAGTTCGTCACAAGAGATCTAATAATATTATAATAAAAATTTGAAAATTCTAAGTTATGAAAGTTTATTAAACTTTAAGATCTATGGATTTAACTGTAATTAGTGCATGCATGCGAATGCAAATTATTAATAAATGTAGAAAACAACAAATAAGAACATGCACACACACAAGACACAAGATATGCTCTCTAGGAAACCATTTCGGGAGAAAACCCAACTGGAAGGTGAGGTCACTTCACTCTCTTTCTTTGTCACGAAATATGGATGCAGGTACAAAGAAGTAATGCATGTGGCCCATGGGCTGCTATAGTGCACAAATCCTCTTTATGTGTTGTACCTCCTATCTCTCCAGGCTATCATTGCTTAGCTATGGAAAAAAATTCTCTCGAAAATAATGGAATGCCTCTTCCTCCTAGCAGCTCGATTAGAACACAACTTGATATCCTAATAGTGGTTAAGTTTGACTACATCAACTCTTAACTAGAGTTACAAAATAGACTATTTTAGATTCTTTCACATCACAACCACGTGGCTATCCCCTTTTCCATGAATAATGGGGGATGATGTGACATCCTTCCTAACTATAGGTGTGAAAACATGAAGGTCAACTTCTGAGTGGAATAACTTTTGCATATGGACTCTGACTGATGTGCTTCTTATGCCATTGGAAAGGTATTTATGTTTAGAATGGAATGAAGAGATGGGTCACAAGAGGGGAAAAATAGTACCCCAAAAAATGTCATTTGATGCCTCAAAACACTCCCAAAAGGTTTCAGAACCCATTTCGCCAAACTGGGTTCCGCTGGTAAAAACAATCTCGTGAGCCGATTCCTCCATTTTCTCCACTCCAAATTCTTTGAGATGGATGAAAAACAATATAGTGATCTAATTTGGATCACACCTCCCCATTTTGTGATGATTTTGGTCCCTAAACTCTTTTATTGAATGAGGTGAGGAAATTTTTCATCCACCTCCTCTTTGGTGTACCATTTAGTTTTGACTAGAAGTTGTCCCTTAAACCCAATTTTCCAAAGGTCATGTTGTCCCCGTCTTATAGTTCCGGACCTATTTTGCAAAATTGTATCTTATGTCATCTCTGCCTGAGCGTCTGGTGCCAAATCCTCCATAAAAGGTAGGACTTGTTCCTCTTCCTGATCTAGCATGGAATGCTCATAGAGTTTCAAATTCTCTACATTCACAACTAAGTAAATGCGCATATATGGTGGTAAACTGAGTCAATAGGAATTATCACCCAAATTTTCTAGTATCTCAAAGGGACCATACCTCATAGCCTTGACTTTCTTACCGAGCCCCTGCAGCCTGTACTTGTTCAACTGTAGCCATAATCTATCTCCCACCTTGAATGTTTTCTTTGTTCTATTGATCATGCCTGACCTTATACTTCTTATGCGACTTTTGTAGTTTTTCCTGTACTTGTAGATGGATATGTCTAATCTTCTCTATAATTTTTTCAGCCCTTAAAGCATATCATCTAAAATCTTCTATCACTCCTCCTTGCTTCCCATATGTAATATCCAAAGATGAAGGTGGAAACTATCCAAAACAAGTCTCAAATGGGGCTTTCTTGTAGAAGTGTGGATTGCTCTGTTATAAGAATGTTGTATATATACCATATTTTCATCCTAGGTCTTCGGATGCTTCTAGTTTTATCCCATTAGATGCTACACCAGAGTCTTGTTGACTACTTTTGTCTGTCCATCTATCTATGGATGGAATGTTGTAGATCTCTTCAACTTTGTGTACATCTTCTCCCACAATGTAGTCCAGAATGCATTGAGAAATCTTCTTTCCCTGTCTGAAATGATCCTCCTTGGTATCCCAAAGTGCATCCAGACCTATCCAAAGAACAATTTTGATGCTTCATGTCCATTGATGGCCTTTTTAAAGGGCATTAGAACACACATATTTATGGACATGTCAACTACCATGAACAGGTAGTCATGTCCCTTCTTGGCTATCGGTAAACCTTCCACAAAGTCCATGGAAATTATTTCACATAGATGAGTAGGTATATGTAAGGGACAGTATAGACCCTGTTTCTTGTTTCTAGGCTTTCTGGTACAACAAAAAATGCATCCTCTTATGAACCTAGCTACCTTCTCTTGCATCTTGGGCCAATACACATACTTATGCAAGTTAGCCATAGTCTTACCTACATCAAAGTTCCCTCCAACCTTGGAGTTGTGAGCCTTTCTAATCAGCTGCAAATGCTCACCTTTAGGAAAACATATTTATCCAACATGTAGAGTAACCCATCCTGGAGATTGTAGTCAACGATGTTGTCACCATCGTGCACATGACTTTGACTCTGCTACTGCTGATACACCTCCTTGAAGTCCTCATCTTCTGAATATTCCTCTTTGTATAAATCATGGGTGAATGGCTCCATGTGCATAAGAGTCCCCAAAGTTGTAATATTTGATGTGGGCGGCCTTGAAAGCATATTGGCCAAATTGTTTGTACTTCCCTTCTTATACTTGATCACAAAATGAAACTGTTGTAAAAACCCCATCCACTTGTAATGCCTGGTCTGTTGTAACTTACTCTGGTCCTGCAAGTACTGTAACGATTGGTGACTTCAAAGGGTCGTTGTAAGTTTGGTAATGCCAAGACTGGTGCTTGGATGATCTTCTTCTTTAGATCTTCAAAAGCCCGTGTCTAATCTTTTCCCCACTGGAAACTCTTGCCACTTGATATTACGACATGGAGTGTTGTTACTACCGTTGAAAATGAGGCTATGAACTTCCTTAGGTATTGTGTTTCCCCAATGAAACTCCTAACCTTAGAAACATTAGTAGGCACTAACCATTTCATTATGGCCTCCATCTTGGAAGGATCTATCTTCAGCTCTCCTCCACTAATCACATACCCCAAATACACCAAGGACTGTTGCGTAAACTCGCACTTCTTGAGATTTTCTAGTAGTTGGTTCTTCTTCAATGTTTCCAACACCTATGTCAGATTTGAAATATTCTCTTCCGAGGTAGCACTATATACTAGTATATCATCTAGATAGACAATAACAAATGAATCTATAAAAGGGAGTAGTATATCATTCATTAATATCATATATGTAGCCAGTGCATTACATAGGCCAAATGGTATAACTAACAAATCATACAAACCTTGCCTAGTTTTGAAGGTGGTCTTCCATGTATCTTCTTCTTTGACTCGAACCTAGTGATATCCAGAGTTCAAGTCCAGCTTGGTGAAATACGTTTCTTACTATAATTAATCTAGCATATCATCTATCCTAGGCAGGGGTATATGTTCTTGAAAATGATTTTATTTAACGCTTTATAATATATACACATGTGCCAAGTCCCATACTTCTTTGGCACAATGATGATGGGTGACCTACATGGTGACATACTTGGTTAGATGACACCCTATTCCAGCAGTTTCTACAATTGTTTCTTCACCTCACCTTCTTCTACAATAGAATGCCTGTGCAACACAATATTTGGAAATGGGGAGTCTAGAAATATATGGATCTTGGGCTTCACTTCTCTCTTAGGTGGTAACCCTTTAGGCTCTTAGAACACATCCTTGTATGCCTATAACAACTCCTCCAATTGTTGTTTCTATTTCTTAGTACACCCCTCCATGGATGCTTTGCCTCTTATTGACTCCTCTTCCGATTGTCTTTCTCTTAAAACCAATAAAACCTACTTCTTGTTGGAACTGATCAATTTCTTGGCTTGGTTGGCACTTACCAGTGAAATTTTTTACTTTCCTTTGTGCGCGTTGATGATGAGTGCTTTGCCATCCTTGATGAGATGATATTGGTTTGATCTCCTCATGAATATTGCATCACGCATGTACATGTATGGACTCTCAAACACGACTCCACATACATCAAGGGGAACCACATCTAGATCTACTTCATGAATAAAGTAAGCATTGATAGAAAATCTAATTTTGCATTGTTTAGTTACCTTCAACTTTGCATCCTTATTTACCCATCCCAGTGGATATGGGTTTGGATGGCCACAAAATTCCAACCCAAACTTCTTGACCATCTCTACTATAATGAGATTCTCCTGCGATCCTAAGTCAAGCAGAGCATCAATCTTTGTCTTCTTGACCTGTACCTTTATATGGAAGAGTTTGGTCATCTCTTTCTCTTCTTGTTGCTGAAGGCGACTCAGATTCACCTCCTTCTGCATTGATGCACATACAATCTTCTCATCCACGTCCGAGTGGCTTTCGACTTGGTTGCTGAATCATTAGCCATGAGATTCTTCTTATTATCTTTCTTCTTGTTCTTCGGGTTTAGCTTTGGATGCAACTTCCAACACTTCTCCTCTATATGGTCATCAATGTTGCAGTTGTTGCATTGGTTTCTAGGATATTTGCACTGGTGTGCTGTGGATATCATATTTTTATCTTTTCCCCCTTTTTACTTCTTCTTGACCTCCTTATAAGCTTCCTGTTTCTCCTTCTACTTCAATCCACTTGATTGCGCTCTTTTCAGGCCTATGTTCTCTAGGTACCATACTTGTACACAAGCCTCATCCACCGATTTGGTCTTGAAAAACATCAATTTCTCATGAAGATGGAAGTGCAGACCCCCCTAATATTTGAGGAGTACATTTGGTTTCTTTGGAGAGATACACAACATTATCGAAATATTTTTGAATTTTGTGGTGTACTCTTGCACGTTTTGGCCTGGCTTTTTACTAAAGTAATGCCACTAGATCCACTGGTCCTCCATGTACCTAATGGGATAAAAATATGACTTAATGAGGGTTTTGAAATCCTCCCACTTAGTCACTAGAGGTTCTCCCTCCAACCTTAGGGATTCTCTGTGGCATTCCCACCAAGTCAGTGCATGGCCCTCTAATTTCAATTGTGCGAATGAGATATTTTTCCCTTCCTCAATCTGATGGACATTGAAATAAACTTCTAGCTATTGCAACTAGTGGTTTAGCTTCAGAGTATCGATCTCAGTGTGGTACACCTTGATATCAACTTTTGCTTCCATTTTGAGTAAGGATTGATTCATGGCACTCAAACTGGGTTGATCTTTTATGGGTTCTTTCTTCGGTTGGTTCTCTGTGTCTTCTTGATCTCCCAATCCATCTTCTAATTTGTCGTTTGCACTCAAAACTCCATATTCTCCAAATATCCACATATTATTGCTTAGTGTTTCCATGAGTATATTTACATTGTGATTTATATTCGCGACTTGTTGTTCGAGCCGCGAAAACCTCACCTCTGCATGATCACAAGGTTCATTTACAGATTCGTCGCCCATGATTAGGGTTTTATGATTTTTGGACCCATTGATCTAGATCCCTACAATCTCCACAAAATAGACAAATAGAATTGGATATGATATGAAATGGTCCATAAACTATCATGGATATTCTACTGGACAATCCGTCACAACAGATCTAATAATATTATATTAAAACTCTGAAAATTTTACACTATTACTATTCATAAACCTTAAGATCTATGGATTTAACTGTAATTAGTGCATGCATGTGAATGGAAATAATGCAGAAAATTAGAGAACGATAAATAAGCACACACACAAGACACAAGATATGCTCTCTGGGAAACCCTTTAGGGAGAAAACCCAAATGGAATGTGAGGTTGCTTCGCTCTCTTTCTTTGTCTGGAAATATTGCTACAGGTACAAAGAAGTAATGTTTGTGGCCCATTGGATGCTACAGTTCACAAATTCTCTTTGTTTGTTCTATCTCCTATCTCGCATGAATATATCTTCTCAGATATGGAACAAAATTCTCTCGAAAAGAATGGAATGCCTCTTCCTCCTAGTTTCTCGATTATAACACAACCAAATAGGCTACTAGTGGTTAAGTTTAACTACATCAACTCTTGACGATAGTTACAAAATAGACTCTTCTAGAGTATTTTACATCACAAACACGTGGCTAGACACTTTTCCATGAATAATTGGGGCTAAGGTAGCATCATCCCAAACTATAAGTGTGAAAACAGGAAGGTCAACTTCTGAGTGGCATAACTTTTGCACACAGACTTCGATTGATGTGCTTCTTGCACCATTGGAAATGTCAATGTGTGTAGAATAGCATGAAATTTTTGCTACATTAAAGAGACAAATTTTTACCCCAAAAAACATCGTTTGATGCCTCAAAATGCTCTTGGAAGGTTTCAGACCCTATTTCACCAAATTGGGTCCCCCCGGTAAAAACGGTCTTGTGAGATGCTTCCTCCATTTTTTCCACTCCAAATGCATCGAGGTGGATGAAAAAAAATATAATGATCTAGTTCGGGTCATTGGGAATTCATGAGGAGAATATGGTGCTTCAAGATGAGATCCTAGATATTGATCCAGGATAGGGATCCCTCATTCAAGATGTAAAATCTCATTATCAAATTCATTATGTGTCTTTACATTAGTGAATCTATCAATATGATCAAGCTTTCAATCAATAATATTGTTAATCTTAAACGGTTTAGGAAAATTTACACCTCTGGAAAGAACAAATTTCTTGTTTACCTCATCGTAAAGTCAATATTCCTAAGTGGTATTTGAATGTCCCAAGAATACAAAAATTTGACTCCTCACATTGAGATTATTTCTTTTCTCCTTAGGAGTCAAGGAATAGTAGGTGGAACTAAAGACCTTGAGATTCCTTATAGAAGGAATGTTTCCATACCACTTTTTTTAAGGAGTCATAGTCTTAAGAGCATGAAATGGACACCTAGTTTTCACATATACTATACCAAGAATTGCATCAACCCAAAACATCAAATTTATATTTTTGAAAAACACCATGGATTTAACCATATTTAAGATAGTCTTGTTCATTCCTTCACCAACACCATTTTGTTGAGGATTATGTGGAATGGTGGTTTTATTTTGAATCCCATGTTGGAAAAGATAATTTTCAAATTCATTACATGTATATTCTCTTCCATTATTTGTATGAAGAGATCCAATGAGTGATTGTGGTTCATTTTGAATCCATACATGAAAATTTCTAAAAGTTTCAAAAGCTTGAGATTTATTTTTCAACAAGTACACCTAGCATATTTTGGTATAGTCGTCAATAAAAGCCATCATATAACTATTTCCATTAGTAGATGGGATAATCATAGGGCCACACAAATTAGAATGTATCATTCCAAGTTTTTGACATGTCCTAGATGTAGAATCATGAAAGGGTTGTCTGTTGTGATTTTCAAATATACAAGCATAACATTATTTCATCATAGGTATAGTAGGAAAATCAGAAACATCATTAATTTTCAATAAACTAAGGGTATTATAATTAATATTTCCAAATCTAGCATGTGATGGAAGACCAAGGGAAACTTTACGAATGTGATATTTTTCATAAAGTTTATAAATGGAGGTGAATATTATATTCAATGTTCATTTTAAGGTAGGTGAATATTCAATTTTCTCATGGAAAATTATGTCAACTATATGAACAATTCCTTATTGAAAAAATTCATTTGGTGAAATTTTCATCAAATGTGCTCCAACTTGGTTTCCCCTTCCATGAACCCGATCTCCTCTATGACCATTCCCTTTTTTTTTCTAAATTGTGTGACTCTTGTTCCTCCTCTCCCGTGAGCTTGCCCCGAAACTATGATACTTGCATATTTCCTCCTATTCTCCCCTTGACCCTTTCTTAGAACCCTAATTTGGGATGGAGTTCCTAATAGTGTTTCTCCCTCTTCCCCAAGAAAGAAAGTGGTCAATCTATATAGTTTTGTTTTAGATAGACATATGTGTAATATTTTAGGAAAATGATTAAAATTTTCTATTGCCCAAATAAAAATCCCTATTGAAGATATTATGTGGAGTATTGAGTTTTTTATTAAATATTTACTAGAAATAACTAAAGAAGTCATTAGGGAGGATTTCATTGTTATCCTTAGAAGAGCTAAGCCTCCTAAGAGAAACAATAGTAAGTTGTGTTCCATTCCTTGAATGCTCTTAATAATAACCTTGACATTGTTGTTCTTAAAGCTAATAAGGCTGGAACTGTTGTTGATGAAATGGTTGATTATGTGAAAAATGTTGGACCACCTCAACAATAGTGGGAGACACAAAAATTTGAGTAAGAGTCCCCATAAGAAAATATCAAGGGGGATCATAGATTCTATCTAATCTGATAGTGCCCTCAACCATATAAGGAAAAAAATAGTTGAGAGAAATCCCCTCACCCCTAGAATCTATGGCCTCCCAAAAATTCATAAAGAAGGCCCCCCCTTGACAACCATTGTTAATACTATAGGTGGGCCCACTTATCTTCTCGATGAGCATTGAGTCCAAAAACTTAAACCCCTTGTGGACCTCACCATCTCCTTTTTTAAGGACTCCTGTTCATTTTCCAATGAGATTAAATATATCAAGCTCTATCCCTCTGATATTTTTGGTGAGATTTGATGTTGTTTCTCCATTCATGAAAATCCCCATTAATGAAGCCATTGATGTTAATCACTGCATAAATAACTTTGATATCACTAAGTTAGCCACAATTTTCCCAAATTCCACTTTCTTAAGCTTTCAGTTTGAATTGTATGAGAAAACTTGTGGGGTTTCCATGGGCTCTCCTCTCTCCCTAGTGGTGGAAAACCTTCTCATGGAGGACTTTGATACCAAGGTGTTGGCTTCTTCACCCTTTCGATCCAAGCTCTAGAAGAGGTTCATAGATAATAGATTTATTATTTTTCCTCATGGTCACGATAAGTTATAATTATTCAAGAATCATCCTAATGATCAGTATTATCACATACACATTGTTTATAAATTTTTACAAAATTTTTATAATTTGAGTGAAAATTGGGTGTAACAGGTCAATGTTCTCTCGAGATTAAGAAGGCTAATCATCAAAAGGTCCTAAATATTGGCTCATGTAAGTTGGGCCTTTCAGCCTAATCTCCAAGCCATTTTTACAAACCACATATGTGCATTACCAAAAACCACAAGTGAACATAAAGAAATTTTCAAATCCCAATGCCCAAGTCAAGCACCAGGCCTATGACTGAAGAAGAGAGTATAAAGGGAACAATGATTTGAAATAATTTGTGGCTAATTAGAATTATAAAGAAATTAATTCTGTATCTTCGCATACATGTGGGACAAGCCATGGCAGTATTGACGATGCTAGTCCCGCCAACGTTTAGGGGATCTCCCTAATATGAAGTCCCAATCAGACCTCACACCATTTGGTGTAGGAGTCTGATCTAGTATAAAGGCATAGTTTCCAAAACCTTAAAGATTTTCCTTGTCTCTAGTTGTTAGCACAAGAGAGTGATGCAATGGTATCTTCGAAAAGAAAGGTGAGTGTGTATCACAACTATGTCTAGGTTCTCTTACTGCAAAAGCGGGGGAGAAAAGTGAGCCTCTAAATGAGAGGTAATAGTATCACCTAGGAACAAACACACATGAACTAGAAGGACCTGTCTATAATAGCGAAATAGTCCTGTTGATGGTGCTAGACCCGCCAACATGTCAGGGGATCTCCCCTGTAAGAAGTCCCAACTAGACCTCAGACCGTTTGGTGTAGGAGTCCTAGCAGTGGGTCGTACGGTATTGCCTTGACTGCGGTTTCACACAGAGAAAAGTAAGATGTCTGTGTTGGTAGCAAGGGTGTGACATATGCAGCAAGTCAAGGAAGGTGCATGAGCAGTTATAACACATGGAGGGTGAGGTGAGTGCGCACCTTGGAAACCTGTGAAACCTAGGCTAAGATGCATCACAAACTAGAAGTAAAGTGAGCTAGCAATCCAAAGTGATGGTTAAAACAACAACACATTTCAGTAAGATTCATACATTCATATACAGAAAATAGCTACACATGTATGCGTAAGCAAACATATACATATATCATTTAGAGTAAACAAGATAGCTGAAATACAATACGACATATGCATGAAATGTGCTAGCTTTGTTATATTAAGAAGTGTAAGTTCCAGTAATACAATACAACCATGGCCTACCACTAGTCCCGACAACAGAACGTTACAGTCACTGCAGCCTACTCCTCCAAAGAGATATACTAGCTCTGCATAGTGGAGAAGCTAAGGCTCATTACAATACTATCCAAGCTCTCTCTAAGATACTCCGATAGGAAGCTTGGATGACCAAAAGCCTCTACAATGATTTATGAGGTACTATAAATAGAAAAGGGTGGGGTGCCCCTTGACATTCCCCTTTGTGACTTTTCACCTACCCTCATGACTCTTCAACTACTATATGACTGTTACATACAATCTGGACATGTACCCATGTGAGACAAAATGGTTTGAGCAAGCCATGAAATACATCACTAACACTCAGACCGTTGTGGTAAGACTAACTCTTTGACATCCTCGTGATGGTCGATGGTGACGAACTGATGTTAAGATTGGTTATCTGTGATGGTGTCTGTGTGCTCAATGGTGACATCCTGCTGAAAGTGAACTTTTGCCTCCGTTGCATCTAGGTACACTAATATGGCTTCTCTGCCCAACTTGTCTGATAGGATGCATATCGTCTTCTTGAGTGTGGCTGGACCAACAACATATTGATGCATAGTGTATGTGTTGATCTAAAAGTGTGTGTTGGTGACCATGCACATCAACCTGTGTAAGTACATGTTCAACTCTAGTCAGAGTTGCTTCTTGTCTTTGCCTCGGTGAGTGTGCCAAATGGGTCAAATCACATACGTGTGGACAATGACATGCATGCTGCTGAATTCCCTTGCATGCGATCAAAAACACTACTCACCTTGTCAATTTTGTGCCAGCTATTGGGATGGATCTATAACTTGTATGGGTGTAGTTTCATCCATCTATGCATGTTGCACCCCCTGCTCTACCCATTTCTACTACAACTCATTCTCTCGTCTACGAAACTCTTGTTCTTCCTTAAGTTGTTGCTTCAGCACATGCAACTCCTTCTATGTTTCTCTCTCTTCCTTTGCGCGATCTTTGTGTCACATCGTCACCTCATAGCCTCAATCTCCAAAGTTGCTTTCATCATGAGTGGATCTGCTTTGAACTTACAACTTTTCTTCGCCTCTATTTTTTCAACAACCTTCCTCTTGCATTCGTCGCGTGTAGGTGTGCTACCTTCTACTACTATTGACGATGCAACTTGTTGTGATTCCATTTCCATTCATCTTGATATCCTTGTCCATTAACAAATTGATGTATTCATAGGTAGGCAAGCTCATGAACACTTGCTTGGCTCCAAACCCATTGTGATCTTAATGGTGTCCTTTGACTCTTCTCTCCTAAAGGCCATTGTACTTATGCTCTTGAGAGACAGACGAATGCCTGTGATTCTTGGACACATAAC
Organism: Pinus taeda; assembly: GCA_000404065.3. Taxonomy (NCBI): domain Eukaryota; kingdom Viridiplantae; phylum Streptophyta; class Pinopsida; order Pinales; family Pinaceae; genus Pinus; species Pinus taeda. The sequence goes on along the minus strand of APFE030910798.1, from coordinate 55,766 downwards.
AACACTCAGGAAATCAATCTGTTAGTCGAAAACCAAAACAAAATTGATGACTGACTTGCAATATACCTGTGTGATTGATCGTGAAGGTTGCGCAATTTCAGCCAGAAGGTCGGGAGACTGACTGCCAAAATTGCGCAAGGAACAGTTTGGGATGTCAGGAGGTTGAAAAATGCTTGAACTGCACAATGCACAATCCAGCTTGGCCTGCTGAGGACTGAAATTGCGTAATGCGTAATTTCAGTCAACAGTGACATGCAACTAGCAAACTGCATTACGCAGTTTCTGGGGTTAGCACGACATTACCTCCAAGAATTGCACAATGAAAGCCTGGAGGTTAGTGCTGGGCCAGACTTGTGCAATTTCTGGAGGGAAGGAAGAGCCTTCACTTTTGAAAATGTGCATTGTTATCTGGTTAAGGCACGGTTTGGGCCAAGGCAGCCTAGACCAGCCGACAGGCAACTAAAAACATGAGAAGTCTGAATTCATGGTGAAACTAAGTCAAAACAAGAGTGAATGATCTTACATGCAAGCAGTGAGTGCAGAATTCAAAAAACGAGAAAACATGCATGTGTGTGAAGCAATTCTTCGTAACGATAACCGTTGACGCAAACTGTTTCATGCATTCGACAACAGTGAGATGCGAACGAAAACTAAACGATGCTTCTACAAGCTAACATACATCAAAACAAAAACAAGTGCTCACTAACATCAAGCAGACAACATTCACACAAAGCAAAATGCATCAAGCAATAGATATGCGGCACAAGACATGAAAAGCGAGCTTACCCCGAAACAACTGAGCTGAATGTGTTGACAACTCCTAGATGTAATGTGGGATGTTAGAGCTACAAGTTCGATGTGACAAATGAGCTCTGTAGCATCTGGTTGATGAGTTTTGATAAGATCAAGGTTATGACGTGCATGGCACAAATATAGGAAAAGCGACACTTGGCGGGAGGTTTCTAAAATGATCCTTGCATTTAACCTCCAGATGCTAAAAATAGATCCCTAAATCTAGGGATTCCTTTGCATGCTACCTTGGGAAAAGCAGTCCATGCATGCAAATCAGTTTTAGTTGGTCATAGAGGGAACCATCAACCTAAAGGCACATGCATCAGTCTACAAGCCTGGGATAAAACTCTGCGTTGTTCTTGGGCTTAGCAGAGCTGACTGTCCCAGAGGGATTGTGCAATTTCTGGGAGGAATAGGTGATTGTCTCCCAGGATTGTGCAATTTCTGGGCTGAGAAGCTGTCCTAGGTTAGATTGCGCAATTTTCTCAAGGAAGTCTGTTTGACTGAATTGTGCAATTTATGAGCCCAGCAAGATGCCTTAGCTGATTTGCGCAATTTCTGCTAGTTGTTGGGCTAGCTGTCCCAAAAGGTTACACAATTTCTGGGAGATGCAGGTGACTGTTGCCCAGAATTGCATAATTTCTGGGCTGTGCAGCTATCCTGGGATGAATTGCACAATTTTTGAGAGGAAGACCGTCAGGAAGAATTGCGCAATTATGGAGCCCAACTGAGTGTCCAATTGGGTTTGCAAAATTTCTAGAGGGTAGGATGGTTCCCCTCTAGGAATTGCACTATTCCCAGAGGGAGATGCTCAACCAGCAACTGACACTAAGTCTACAAAGAAGCCTGTGAAGGAGGTGGAACAAAATTACATGCACAGGATGGAAAGACTCTATGAAACAACTAAAGCCTATGTGCTTGACAATGCAAGACATGCTATTGAGGATGGTCGGTAGGGAGGCTCTAAAATGAAGCTAAGGATTTTTTTTTGAGGGTTCTTGTAGCCTATACAACACTTGGTGACACACGGGTAGAACTCCAGCTCTCTGAATGGACTTTGTTTGTCAAAAGAAAGTCTAACACCTCCGGAAGTATTGTTCAGTTCTCTGTTCGTCTTGGTTTCTACACTTGCTTGATTGTAAGATGTAGCATCTGCCAAACCCTTGTTCGGTCGACACACATTCCAATCCAAGTAAACACAGTTGTTTCGATTGGGGATGAGGGGTATATTGGTGCACAAGTCATATGATTGTTATAGTTTTAGTTTCATCTCTGGTGTTTCTCCACTTCCAATAGGACTGGACAACACCCCGACGGAATCACGCAGAAACACAAGCATCACTCCACTGCGAGTGAGCCTAATTAGTTCCCCCATAGAGTTACTTGCATCACCTCTCTGCACAGGAAGCCTTTCTCTTCTTTTACCTTGTTCATTTTCCATTTTTATTTTCATATTTTCATTTTTTTCGTTTTCATGACTATGCATAGCACTTATCATTTTAGAGGCAGAAGAGGGATCCCAACTTATTGAGAGCATAAAAGGTTGTTCCTTCAGAGAAGTAGTTTATATATACCCCTGATGTGCTTATTAAGGTTTCCCCCTCACCTTACTCTACTTGATTGAGATGACAAGGATTAACCCAAAAACACCCAAATCAAGTAGGTGATACTGGTTCACAAGCAAGCGTTGTTTTTTCACTAAGGTTCACTTCGAACAATATGTATTTTCCATTGATGTACCATGGACTGAAAGTAAGAAGTTCTTCATGAGAGAGTGGACAACAGATAACCAAATGTTAATAGTTGTACAAGTCCTCTTGTACTTTACCCAGGCTTGTTTCAAGAGTTGTACACGGTCCATGCGAAACCAACCTAAGAACGAAAACAAGCAAACAAAACAAAATGCAAAGCAAGAAGAATAAGTAATTGCGTATGCAAAGTGAGTAAGCAAACAAGAAAGCAAGAAATAAAACACACAAAGAAAGAAGCAAACATGCATGCAAGAAAACAACTCAAAGCAAATGCTACTCCTACTCCTAAGCTAACAGTGCATGGGTCGTCTCAGGTGAAGTGATACTTCCAATGCAATGACTGATGCATTGGTCAACCCATGTTGGTGAAGGCATGGTTCACGAACAAGATAGCTGTGAAAACCTACAAACAAGAAAGATATAAAAGTAAAGGCAAATACACTCTGAGTTTAAAGACATCCACAGAATATAAGTGAGTGAAAACACATGATATGTAATCTGTGGACTTGCCACGGTGTTGTGCTACACTACGTGTAGATGTTAAGTCTATGCATTCTCTTGACTGTGATGTGCAAGCAAATGTGAGAAAGCAAGACCACTTACGTTGTGCAAGTGTGCTTGTTGTGTAAGATTCCTCCAATGCATGAGTGATGGGATCGTGTAGTTCTAATGGAGGAAGTGAAATCTAAGTGTTAGATTGATCTTCAATGAAAATTAAAGAGTAATGAGGAGCCTTGAGTGTTTAAAAAAATTCCTGATCGGAAGTGAAACCAACCACAAGACAGGGAGGAACTGACATAACCATCAGCTCGGGCTGAAGTGCCTCGACAATCTGTGGGGTTTCAACTTCATCGACAGATAGATCATCATAGACCAGTGTCTTGGACAGATTAACGAGTGAATCAACATCATGATCAGATGAAGAAGTAGAGAGATCATGACAACCAAGATCAGAAAATATAGGATGTTTTTCGACATCCTCGTGATTTGATAAATCCTACAGAGGGGTAGATGAGAAGCAACGATGTTCACCCTCTGTGTTTTTAGAAATGACGCATGAAAGATTGGATGGATTTTCAGAGGAAGATGTCTCCTCTCTGGAATGTAATGAGAGACTGACATCCAACATGTCCTGTGAATGACCGGAAGTAGAAACATTCGGAAATGGGATTTCATAGGGGAAATCAACAATGGTAGAATCACAACGGATGTCAGGATAAAGCGCACAAGGTGCTGCTGGAAGGGATTCATTCTTCACCGTGGGGTCTTCTTTAAATTCCCGCACACACTCATCATGAATGATGGCACAAGTTGGCTGCATAACACCAAATCCATCGATAAATTGATCCTCGTTCATAGTAGGTGAGGTGTCCGGAATGGAAGAACACAAGACAATACAATCCAGAGGATCAACAGAACATGGGGACAGAGGTTGAGGGAATGAATCCACGTGACAACCAACAGGCTTGCAAGCCAAATCTGCACAAATATCAAGAGAAAGTGGGATGGGAGGATATGAAAGTTCAACAAATGTGTGTGCATAATCTCCCACATCACTCTATGGTGGTGGAGCTATTTGATGAGATGAAGGCAGACAATCACTTGTGACAACAACTGTGCATGCCTGTGATTACGCAGCTCCATCATCGAGGTATGTTGAGCAGGATTTGAATGATTTCAAGAATTATGGATTTTTAAGATATGTAAAGAAGATACTCAAATATTCCATCAAGAAATTCTGAGTCAATTTCATCTTCGAGAAATCTATATGCAAGATTACAAAAGCATGTGTGAAACTGTTCAATGGATTCATCAGGTGCTTTTCGTAATTTTAGAATTTCTTTATCGAGTGCTTTACGGTTAAAGTGATTGAAATCATGGTCTATCTCTTTGAACAGATGAGCAAGAGAATGAATAGATTTTTCAGAAGGTGTGGCACACCAGTTCAATGGGTTCCCTCAAAGTGTGAAGAAGAACAATTCACGGGTCATGTATTCTTGAAAGATTCCATGTCTTTTGTATGAGCCTACAATGCCGACCGTGTGCCTAACCAAGGCTACGTAGCCTCCACCATCATATGTTTTATGTGACAAGTTATCCGAGAGCTCTTCTGAGATTTCGAAGTCATTTCCATAAGACATACACTCTGAAAGAGAAACTTCGTAGCTATTCATGATGGATATGCAGAGATTCAAAACAGATGTGAGGACTCAGCTTGTCATCTGGCCCTCCTTCTAGCACCAAAATGTTGATGGTGCTAGATCTGCCAACATGTCAGGGGATATCCCCTGTAAGAAGTCCCAACTATACCTAGACCGTCTGGCGTAGGAGTCCTAGCAGTGGGTCGTACAGTATCACCTTGACTGCGGTTTCACACAGAGGCAAGTAAGATGTCCTTGTTGGTAGCAATGGTGTGACATATGTAGCAAGTCAAGAAAGGTGCATGTGTGGTTCTAACATAGGGAGGGTGAGAAGAGTGGGCCCCTTGGAAACTTGTGAAAGCATGAAGTTAAGAAGGGAACAAACGGGCTAAGATGCATCACAAACTGGAAGGAAAGTGAGCTTGCAATCCAAAGTGATGGTTAAACCAACAACACATTTCAGTAAGATTCATACATACATATACATAAAATAGCTACACATGCATGCGTAAGAAAATAAATACATATATCAATTCACTACAAGAAAAAAGGTCATTAGTGAGGGTCACGCCTGTGACGGACGTTTAAGGTCTGTCATGAATGTCGCATATGGTGACAGTATTTAAAAAAGCATTGTTGTAAGTTTATATAGTGATGGTCCTTTAAGGTTTGTCACCAAAGCCATTTTCAATGACACTTTTGGTGAGGGTCGTTAAAGGCCCGTCACTAATTCTCTCTTTGGTGACACTTCTAGTGATGATCTTTTATTGACCCTCACCAATGCTCTTTTTGGTCACTTTTGGTGATAGTCAAAAAAATGTTCGTCATCATTGATCATTCCAATAAGTTTTTGATGACACTTCATGCCTGTGATAGAACTTTAAGGTCCGTCACCAATGTCGCATATGGTGACGATCTTTAAAAAACATTGTTGTAAGTGTATATAGTGATGGTCCTTTAAATTTTGTTACCAAAGCCATTTTCAATGACACTTTTGGTGAGGGTCGTTAAAGGCCCATCACTAATTCTCTCTTTGGTGACACTTTTGGTGAGGATCGTTAAAGGCCCATCACTAATTCTCTCTTTGGTGACACTTCTAGTGACAATTTTTTACTGACCCTCACCAATGCTCTTTTTGGTTACTTTTGGTGATGTTCAAAAAATGTTCATCATCCTTGATCATTCCAATGAGTTTTTGATGACACTCTGTAACTGTTACTATATATTTTTTTCAAAAGATAACGATTTAAGACCATTGTTGTGGAGTATTTTTCATTGTCAAAGTTCATAGTGGTTATAGCTAGTCAATTTGTTAACAATTAATTAGTGTGTATCATTTCCCTCAAGTCATAAGAATGTAGTTTTCGTATGAGTCAACACATGATTAATCTCTATTAGGTTTATTATCTAGAAAATTTCCTTTAAATAAAGTTCCACTAGTGTGTGTAGGAACTATATTATTTAATACATAATCAAACTCTGTCAATTCTATTAATGAGAGAGAGCTAGCACTCCTCGACACTCATGTCACACCTTAACATGCTTTGGAACAATATACTAACATTCCTTGGCACCTCGTATGTCTTGGAACATCTTTGTACGTAGAACATCTTTCCATGAGTAGGACACCCAAGCACATGTTGGCATGCCCTAGCATAGCATAGCACTCCCCTATCATGTGTTGGCATGCCCTGTAGTCCCTAACATGCCCCAGAACACCTTGGCATAATATTGCATTGACAAACATTAGCACTTGGCACACATTGGCACTTGGCACGTATTGGAATGAATTATTAGTGTGCCTAGCACACCCCTTTTGAAAAAGATAAATTCACGAACTATTAACCCTCTTATGTGTTTATTTCCTTACATTTTATCTTGGTTATTCCTTTTGTTGCCTTGAAAATCCTTGACACATATTGGCATACTCTGGCACCCTGCACATCCTAGCATGTCTTAGCACCTGGCATGCCTTGGCACTATTTGGCACATGTTAGCACACCCTAGAACTACCTAGCACACTCTAGCACTTCTCGACATGCCCTGATATTCTTTGGCATGCCTTACCCATGCTTAGCATACCTTGTCACTCCCTCCTTGGCATGACAGCTAGCACTCATTGACACTCCCCGACACACCCTCATATTCATTCACTTCCATGCATTTTGACCTTGTGCTCCCTTGTGTTTTCCTAGTACTCCCTAACACTCCTGAGCATGCATTGGCACTCTCTAGCACACCTTATTAGTACTCTTCAATATGCTCTGCCACTTCATAGCATGCATCACACTCGCTGACGCACATTGGCACTTGGCAAGTCTTAGCCTGTTTGGCATGGTTTAGTATTAAAGTTATTTGAGATCAATTATTGGAAAATAGATGAGAAGAAACAGAGGAAGATTTGGCACTTAGAATGCATTGAAACTTGGCACTTGGCACCTATTTACACCTAGCGTTGGTGTGCCTAGCATGCCCCTCATGGAAAAGGTAAATTGATGACTTATTAACCCTACTATGTGCTCATTTCCTTGTAGTTTAACTTGTTCCTCCATTTTGTTGCCTTGACAGCCCTTGGCATGCATTGTCACACCCTTGTACATCTTGTCCTGCCTTAGCACTTGGCACATCTTAGCTTGTTTGACATGTCTTCGTACTATCTGGCACATTTTAGCATGCCCTAACATTCCCTAACACACCTTGGAAGTCATGACCTCACAACTAGCATTACATTTTTCCATGACTTGGGAACCTTACATTCACTAGAACACCTTGGCACTCCCTAGTTGTCATGCCCTCTATTATCCTCCACAACGTCTAAGGTTGATGAGGAGATCGACGGATGTAACCACAAACCAAGATTTTAGTTTGGTATCTACCCCTACCAAACCAAAGAGGTCTATCTCTATGAAATCACAACCAAGAGATGATTGGAATGTAAAGGATTTTAGGCTAGGTAGATAGGCCCAGGTGGGTTTTGTAAAATTTAGGGTTTTGTTGTTGGATAAGGGAGAAAAACCAGGTAGCTAGGTTAGAGGATCAAAGGGTTACAACAACAAAGATATAAAGGAGTAAGGTAGCATTACTTTTGTGATGGATCTTAGGGTTTGTCAGTGTAGTGTAGTGTTTAGAAGAATCAAATGGTCTTAATGATCATGAAACATGAATTCATTAAGCAAGAAAGAAAGTAACACATAATGATTTTTCCATCAAAACAGAGCTTTATGCAAAGAATTATGTTTATAAACTGTAAGGAAAACCATTGAAGAATTGATGAATGGAATGAGAATATGAATATATTTCATATTAAACTATAACAGAGAAAAAACAACATCACAAACTTATTGCACATGAATTCCTAGATAATAGTTGCAAACTGTGTCCTTTGATTTCCAGAAAATGTCCAAGTATAAGCTACAATAGTTCTCTCCTCTGAAATCCAACCCGTTCTATCACTGAAAAAGTGATACATAAAGACCAAAACAACATCTCCCCACTCTCAAGGGTCTAATCCATGACTCTAGGAACTATTCCATGAGGTGTTCTAACCAAAGCCTAATGTCTAGGGAAGTTAAAAACAACTTCTATAGTTAACTTTGACTCCAACCTCTCTCATAAATAAGGTAAAATTTACATAAAAACAACTTAGAAAGAATAACCACCCATTATTTAAATTTACTTTTAACCCTCACATTCATCTACTTCACCCTTTTGACTTCTACCAAAGTCAAACTAGGAATTACAAAAAATTACACAGTGAAAATTTTACAAAAATCTCAGAAATTTCCAAGTGCACAGCGAGCTATTGGAGGCCATTTTTGAGTGCCTTTATGAAGTCCAAATCTAGATATGAAACCTGTTCTGGAAATATGGGAGAGTGTAAATGTATTTAGAGTATTGTTTCACTCAAAAGGACCCATTTTTGGCTGAGATATGGCCATTCTTCGAAGGTGTCTCCAGGTAAGCAGCGAAATGGAAAAATAGGGGCAGAAAGGTGATTTTTGTCCTCTTTTTCGCAAATTTCTCAAAACCTGAGCCCCAAGCCAGGAAAGTGGGAAAATGGGTTCTGAGGGGGGGTCATAAGCTTTCCAACAATGCTGATTTTAAATCATTTGGAGCCCTGAGGAAGAAGCACAACGTGAGTTTGTTGCGCTCCTAGACATAAAATTGCCAAAAAATTGCATTTTTGCACCAAAACACAAAATTTTCTCAAAATCCTCCCAAAATTTGTTTAGAGATGCTTAATGAGGTATGTTATGCAATCATGGATGCATAAACAAGAAAATCTAACTTACCCTTCTCCTGTTGGCTGATTAGGGTTTCCTTGAATTTTTCCTTCAACTGGTTGATTTTGACCTTGGAAATCTGATTCCTTGTGTAATAATGGATGGCTATTTTCTTTTGCAACTTGTTATTCCTGTTGGCCTTTTCAAGGAGCTTCTCAAGGTGGAAATTTACTTTGTCAATTCGTAAATCCATGTCCTCATTTATTTCCATGGAAATCTTATCTTCAAAGGTCAATTCTTCCATTGGTGGCTTTTGTTCTCTCTCTTTGAAGTGCTTCCTAAGACCATTGTCCTTAGTCTCTTCCTTGCCACATGTCCTTCTTGCTACTCAGTGTCCTCATGGTCCAACACTTCCTTTTCTTTCATCTCTTGTTTCTTCGCTTTTAATTTCTCTTTCTCCATGACTAGTTGTTTTGCCTTAAGTTGACTATTTTGTTGCTCAAGGAATGAAATGATGAATTTGGGCCTTTCCAAGTTGTCCTTGAGCTCCATGATATGAGAATCCTTCTCTTTGATGAATTTTTTCAGAGGTTGATGATCATCATGTGCCTTCAAGTGAACTAGGTCAAAGTCATGCTCAATGGGCTCCTCATCATGCAAAGAAGCCTCATGATGTAATGGTGATCCTTGTTCTGCCGATGTAGTACGCTTGGCCCCTTCCTCAATTTGAGGAGAAAACACAAGCCTTCAGCCTCTTTGATATGTCTTGGTCACCTCAGGCCTAGGTGCCTTGGAAACCTCATCATGTTTTCTTGATGACCCCACCTCCATGGGATGTACTGACATGGTTTGGTGCTTTCTTGTTGAAGTGGTTATATGAGTTTTCAAGGTTGCCTCAATGAAGGTGTCCCATGTCATGTTCTTCAGCTCTATTAACTGATGGGGTATTATAACCTTTATGCACAATATCAGACATTATCAGAAATATATGATATGGTTATCACAATATCATATATATATAT
>APFE030910798.1:4969-30598 GCA_000404065.3 Pinus taeda | reverse complement strand
TTCTTGGATAATTCAAATGACGAAACCTCCTTTCTATATATAGGAGTCTAAGGGGTGACAATATAACCAAGCCAACCTAACAATAATAATATAAAGGCACAAAAATAACAATAGAGGGATTCCATGGGGCACAGTAATAACAATATGGGGACAATAGGGGCACAACAATATTAATAAGGGACACAACTACACTAGTAATGGGGTAATCACTAGTATTATAGGGACCTAACAAAATGATTGGTTTAATCTAAAGAAAAAGAAGAGGAAGTGCCATTGCTAAATTTTGAAGATTTGAGGTTTTGGAATTGGGTGGATCACAATACTGATGGCTGCCTCCGCAATTTACTTCTTGAATCTTCGAGGAGACATTCTCATCAATCACCTCTATTGCGACAATGTCAGGTTTGGGTACATAAGCTTTTATTTCCCCTTTCTTGATCCATTCGAAACCGTGAACTCTGAATGCTAATTGCCTTTCCTTCCGGGTCAAACATTAGATATAAAAACACGATTTTTAAGACAATACAGAGCTCTTCCTGAGGGATATTACCATTTTGATCCATCATGAGGGTTTGTACTAATTTTAGTAATTGGAAAGGATAGAGGCACAAAATAGTGGCAGTGCCTAGGATTCCTAGTCGTAATCGGTAGAGTCATAGATCCGAGAAATTCCAACGATAATTAATAACACATGTCTATGAAATCCTTGTTGTGTGAATACTGCCGAATTATATTTTGAATGGAGTAGATTTTGCTGGATGGTTCCTGAACCAACAATTTATGTTGTTGTAGGCCTAAATCCTCAAATTTATGCGAGATTTATTGAATGAAAGTCGCTAACATTTTCATGATAGTAGAACCGTGTAGTGCTAATCAGTTGAAAATGCTTATAGAAAAGAATTATATTAGACACTAAAGTAAATATTTCTATCATTTGCAATGAGACATGGCTTGGATAGATATAGTCTAATATGGATCTCGAAAGTGTATTTTACCAGCCAATGTTGCACTGTGGATAGCTAACAACTTTTACAATTTGGGAAATTTTAGCTGTCATCTCCTAAGTTTGGTTCTTATCGAAGGGCTTTAATTTTACTTTGTCTATACTGTTTACATTACTGGAAGAGAGATTCCAAAATTATTGTGAAAAACCTTGATCAACAATAACTCGACACTGCTGCAACCATGGCATTCATAAAGCATTGCCTTGCTTGTTCACACATTACTTTTGGCCGATACTGCCTTATAATGAAACCTGATATCTTTTATACAATATAGAGATACTGACTGCAACAACTGATTGTCAAAAAAAGAAGATGATTTCAGTCCATGATTGTTTTTTCATGTCAGCATAAAGGTCACTATAGAGCCTCTACAGGGAGGTTTTTTGTACAAGCCACTATGTGCCCAACTAGAATTTGCAGTGTAGCCAGGGCAGAGGCCATTTCTAGCTATTTCACTTTTAGCATAGTCATGAAAGCATGAGTCTCTAATTCCCAGTCACGCAAGTTGAGTAGTTGGCTTCTTGTTTAGGGTGAAATTGTCCCTTACCATGTTGGTCCATGTTCTTATCCTTAAATATAGTCTTAAACCTTTAATCTTCTAAATCCTCAAATTTATGTGAAATTTATTGAATGGAAGCGTCTAGCCTTTTCATGATAGTAGATCCGTGTAGTGTGAATCACCGTAGAAAATAAATGCTTATAGAAAATAATTATGTTAGACACTAAAGTAAATATTTCTGTGATTTGCAACGGTAAGTGGCTTGGATATAGAGAGTTTGATATGGATCTGTAAAGTGTATTTTACCAGCCAATGTTGTACTGCGAATGGCTAGAAACTTTTATGAATTCATTTTCCCACCTGATAATGTTGCATTCACTTATGTCTCTACCACATCTTTCTCATAGTGGTGGGAGACCCACCCTTAAACCTTTAATCTCATAAAGGCTGCAACAAATGCTGCAATAGTGACAGTGCTTCAATAACTCTTCCCAACCCTTGATGGTTATCCCAGTTGGCCCACAAAACCCACGTAGTTAGAGCATATGTAAGGGTGGATTGCACATTATGCCATCAATGGCGAGCCCTAGGTTATTATACCCATCAACAAGGTAACCTTCAATGTTAGGGAGAGCGAGCAATCTTGGATAGATCGGTTAAACCGACATGCAGGAACCATGGCTGTGAAGGTATGATTCTTCTAAAGTGAGAGAAAAGGATAGTGCAAATTTAGTGGGTGGACAGTCTTAAACCTTAATCTCCTAAATCCATGTGAAATTTATTAAATGGAAGAAGCTAGCCTTTTCATGATAGTAGAACCGTGTAGTGTGAATCACTAGTTGAAAATGCTTATAGAAAAAATTATGTTAGACACTAGAGTAAATGTTTATGTCATGTGCAATAGTACATGGCTTGGATAGAGAGAGTCTGATATGGATCTGGAAAGTGTCTTTTACCCACCAACATTGTACTGTGAATGGCTATCAACTTTTACTAATGCACTTGCCTCCCCTGATAAGTTTTGGTCTTGCTAACATCATAGATGATCCACTAACTTTGTTAGAACTATGAAGTCTACCCTGAATAGTATAATATATATTATGGTAAAAGTGAAGATTATAGAGGGCTAGGATCTTGGTTTCTACATCAACCTATGGAAGTGGGATATACACAGTTATATAGTTTTGTATGCAATGTTGGCACAAATCAACCAGAGTGAATTCCTGACCATATATGACAAAACTACTGAATCAACATTGGTTGGACTAAAATGTCATGCTTGCCATAAACACTTCGTTGTTAACTCAATTCACCATTAACTAATTCATTACTTTTCTTGGAATCTATTCTTAATCTGAAATTTGAACGTGGAAAGTATTACACGTGTTGGAATTGTCCACCTTAGAATGATTTCAGTCTCATTCATTTTTGTCTGCAAACAATTTTTAGTGTGTTGGTCAATGGTGTACAATGACTACGAAAGGGTCTGTCTTAAGTTTACTTGTTCTGGATATTGACGTTTATTTAGAAAGAGCTTAGAGGGAGGTAAGCTTTGCCTCAATATTAAGATAAAAAAAACCTAAATCTTGGAAGGAGAGATTTAAATATAGTTATAAGACTTTTGAAAAATTATTTGGGAGATCGTTCATGGGAATTTTCAGGCCAAATCATCTGGATTAGAGAAGCCATAAAAAAATTGGACTCCATACACGTATGGACAACAAATAAATTGCTGACCTCCTAACAAATATGGTCATTAATGGAGGTTCAAGACTACAGAGAATTATGATTTTGGAAGGAATCAAAACAGAAGAATGGCAGGACTAATTGAATAGTTTGTCTGGGACAATTTCTTAAAGTTTCTTAGAATACTTCTATAATTTCTAACTTCTATTAGTGATGTTGAGGATTTTAAAAGGTAATATCTTTTCTCGAGTTTCAATTCATTTTAAGAACTGATTTAAAAGACTTTGTTTGTTTTCCAATGGCATTGCACCCTCATGGGAACCTCCATATGATCTCATAATAAATGGGTCACCTAAAGATGAGGTTCTCCTCCGACTCAATCTCCTACAAATGAATCAATTGACAAATCCTGTTAGACTATAGAATGTGATGATCTGTCTCAATCTGGAGCTTGTGCAAGAAAATATTGAATTGATGAGGAGGAATCCTATGGCTATGCATTCAATGTCTATATTTATATGTAGGTCTGACAATAAGGCTATCCCTTAGTGGCATGAAGTGCTTGGAATGGAATGTCATCTCAGGCCCAAGGCCATTAGGGGAAGTGGTCCAAGTGACCTGATGTACTATTGGTGTATATTCTCTCTAATTATCTTGTTCAAATCCTGTATGGAGGGCTGGAGGTGACCAAGTAATTTAAGGAGTACTTGAAACATAGGTGGTGATTAATCCCAAACTGAACTGTCACTCTGGTGTGATGATTGTTAAGGGGTGTGCCTACCGCTTTGGGATTTGTAGCGATACACCCTTTTAAAAGTAAGGACTTAATTTTCAAAGGTAGGATACAAAATGATGGTAATTTTGGAGATCTTTGTGGGTCAAACTCGGAGCAGTCGATGGCAAAATTTTACACAGTTTTGAAGCCATTTACAATCACATTTTGCATCTCTTGTTATAGACCTTGATATCTTTGGTGACAAACATTTTTCTCATCATTATCTAAGGAAGATTAAGGACACAAATTTTGAAGCATTCTTTTCATCAAATTGGGGCAAAATCTGAGGTAATCTAAGGTATTTTCTATGGCATAATTCAGGGGTCTCCCCAAGGTTCAAAATCCAAAAGTTTTTATTAAAAAAAGTTCAGATCCAAGTGAGGAAATATGCCAAATCAAAACCTTCCACTTTCAAACTAGTTCTCCCCTTCGATCCATGTTCCGAGCTGGTAAACGATTTAATTCAACGCTTTCTGTACAACTTTTGTTTTGAACAAATAATTCAACAATTCATAAAATTATTTTCATGATAGGGAATTTAAAAGGTTTTGCTCAAACAAAATGCAATTCAGTGTTGGAGAATTAATGGTGATAAAGATTTAAAACAGAAGAATAAGAACACACAACACAATTTGGAAAATTTATTGATGAACTAGAATTACCATCATTGTCCTCTTTGTTCTACTTTCTTCACTTCACACCCACTTGTTTTCTAACTGAGAGGGTTTATTTACACAATTACAAAGAAGAATGGCTCAATCCTCAAAGGATGGATTCCTATCCTCTCGAAATAGATAAATCTAAACAAATTCCAATTATCCCTCTAATTCCTCAACCACATACTAGATATAGCAAATTTCATTACATTCAATGGAAAAATAAAAATACCCATTAAAAACCTTTTAACAAGCTTAGAAAAATAATTGAAGTGTAAACGGTTGTCCTGCAACAACTCTTTATGTTTGCTACTAGAAAGTGTTAATGAATGTTATGCCTTCTTAGTTAAAACTTGTTGGAATTAGGGCCTTGAAATCAGATATCTTCATTCATTTATAATTTGTTCATTCCGGCTATAGAATTGTCTTATTGCTTGGGAATATAGCTCATAAATCATAAGTTTATTAACCCCATATACCCAATGGATGCCTTTTAAAAAGTCCTTATTGACTCAAATGACGTAGTAAAACCAAGCATAATAAATCCTAATGGATTCCTAAAATATTAAAACAACTTTTACATAAATAAGAATGAATTTAGAGAGAAAGAACAATATTTTTCTAAACTAAGTTCTGCCTTTTTATAAAGATAAAAGGACTTTATACAAATTTCCTTTTAAAAGGGAAATATTTTTGTCATTTCAATCTTTAGGAAAGGACCTTATACTTTAAAAGAAATATACCAAGAGATATTCTTGTTTAGATACATTAAAATTGTAATGTATAAACTACATGTTTTTATCCTATGTTGGTGGTGACAACATCATATATACTTCAAAATTACTAGTCCTTCATCGTTCAACCTATCACACTATCTGGTGCGGGAACATATCTCCAAAGTTTGTCACTGTTTATATGATGACAATGCGAATAAAAATTCAAATCCATGCTGGAATGCTAAAATGCAAATGGTATCCTGTGCCATCAGTTATGCCAAGGGCAGACTACACCTGCACTTTTGTGCTGACAAATCCTGAGGTTGTCCTGCACTTGTTGTTTCTGTCTACATAAGATAGGCTATACATGCTATTGCAGTCTGTAAAAGTTTGACACTAACCTTCAAATATCAATTCCAGTCTGTGAAATTGCAAAACTACAGTGTGCAAATATTGCAGTTAATGAGGCCATCCTTCTTTAATAAAATGGCTCTTTAAGCAATGAAACTACCATTCTTTCTCTTCAGCAATTTAATACCCACATCAGTGTCCCTTGGTTTTGTTATATTACACTACCATCAACTGTGTCCCTTAGAGTTTACAGTGGTTGATCTTGTGAGAAACATGTGCTTAGTTTTAGCCTTTAGGTGCCTTGCTTTTGCCTTTATAAAGATAAATACCTTTGATATTAACCATCATGCCTAATTTATTTATCTTCAGGGTCTATTTTATGGTTATCTTCATGCTGTCCACATTATCCTTCTTGCTGTAGTGGAAAAAAACATAGACAAAAAAACACAGTCCCTTTTAAAATTAAGAGCCTTGTAGTGTTAATTTCTCCTGCCAAGCATGCAATTAATGGACAATAACTACTCATGCTAATAAGTCACTAATGGAAAAATTACCATCTATATATTTAATCCTAACTTCATGCTAACAATGTGAATGTTAAGTAGTACATACTTTTGTTGGAAAATGTAAACCTTTTAAATATTGTTGTTGTTATAGTTTCAACTTGCTACTAGTCCCTTTTCTTTAGGTGGAGTTTCATCCTTGCTAGGTCAGTGTTCTCAATTTTGGGAAAAAAATAATCATGTCCACAAAGGTTCTAACTTCTTACTAACACTCATATTTGAAATAGAAAAAAAAAAGTGGCACCACAAGGTATTAGAGTAGAAGTACTTAAGATGATGCCAGTTGGAAAAGAAATCTTTCCTATCTATATCAAGTTTCCTATCAATTTTCTGTTGGAAATTATTCCTAATTATTTTAATTCTGGAAATGAGACATTATTATGATCACTCAGTTACCAAATCCGACCTATGGGGATCTCTTTCTTCTCAAAAACACGTAACAACTACAGTGATAATAGTTTTGTCTTATTTCTGGTTTGTATTTTTTTTTGAAATATATTGACATCCCTTTCTGTAATATGATCTTTGTATCTTAAACAACTTTAAGCAAGGGCTTGCAGGGCCCCCAACTTTAAAAAGGATCCTATCTGAAACAGATCCCTTTGAAGCACACAATTGACTTAGAATCATGAAAACACTATCAAACCCCTTTTTTGAAGAAATGATGAGAAAGAGAGAATAAATATATAGGTACAAACCCTTGAAGTCTCTTAGGAATCTTGCAAGGAAGAAATATGTACTTGTTTGAAGAAACATAAACTGACCTACCATAAAATGCCAATGAAATGTGCAGGGAAAAATGCACCTTAAGGCCATATTTAAGCTAATTGCATACCAGTGCTCCATTGCAATAGAGATTTGTAAGCCCAATGGCAAGGCGTTATCCTCTTTAGCCCATTGAAAATGTCATCAAAATTCCAGAACAGTGGTTGTGTACAAGAACAATCAACCTTTTACAGAACAAGAAAAAGTAAACAACCACAATGTAGTAGATGCATAGTAGCAATGAGGCCTTCCACAAAAACGCTGCCAATATCAAGTAGGCTATGAAACCATCCTATACTCCCCTTCTACATACATGCTACCAAAATAACTTTGAAACCCTTCTGTCATCCTCAATCAAACTGTGAAAAGGTATGGCTTTAAATGACACTAATAAAAACACTCTCTGTGGAGCTCTTGACTAATGCCATCACTTTTGAAAACTACAAAAGCAACTCGTCACAATATCTCCAGCAAAGGTGCAAAATTATGCTACACAAAACCTCCACGTGCAGCACCTGTAAACACATGATCTGCCATGGATTCCTTTGTAGTGTTTTCCCCAAATGAACAAAGAATAAGTCCAAAAAATGTATTGTTTGTAATCTTGTACTTAATATTTTATGTACATCATTGTAAAGGTGGCTTGGTCAAACATCACAAATCTAACAATCCACCTGCTCCACTGAACTCTTGAATTACCTCCACCTATTGCAACTCCTTTTATATATAGCTAATGGAATATAGAGTGTACATCACATCATGCACAATTTGACAATATTCTTTTGATACAACTTTCATTCTTCTATCTTTATGTGAGTATTTTCCATAATTACAAAGTCTAGCTAAACTGGGCCAAATAATTTAAAATTTGGAAAAAAATCATACAATCGAATTATTTGGTGCAATTTACTTTGTATGGTATGTGTAATCAATGTAAAAATTTGGTGGTAGGGAGATAAATATTGTGAATTCTCATGGAAATATTTTAGGTTGAGTGTATAGTTCATAAAGACAAAAGGAATCATTATTGTTGACAACTAATGAGCTCTTTTGTGATGGACAAATTCAGCTTCTATGTCTCTTGCTTCTAGCTTAGTAGCTTGTGATGTATCAGGTAGTTGATGTTTCTAGATGTCCTAATCATTAATTCTAAGCTTTTTCAAATTTATTCTTGGTTGCTAGAACCACAACTGTCACATGCTCTTTGCTGCTAGATATTGATACCATTGGTTGTCTTCCTCACTATGTTCTAAAGATTCGACAGTCACATTCTTTTTCAAATGTCATCTTTGAATCAAGGTTTGCTTCCTTTTTCCCAAGGAAAGCACTTCATGGGAAGTGCTTCCGAGTACTTCCTTATGATCTATATATGGTAAATGGGGTAAACCATCAGCCCTGATTACGGATCCTAATGTCGTCGGATCAAGAGAGTCGAACTCATGAACTGCTTAACTTTGGGGGAGAGATCTCACTTTTGGCTTATGACGACTTGAGCTAACCGATAAGGTTATTCAAGATTTTCTTCTTGTGTAGGATATCTATACTTTATTTGGGATTGCCTTGTATTGGATTTACCTCTTTTAATTTTTCATTATACTGTCATTCTTTTGTGGGTCTAGTACCATCCTCTCATGTACTACTGGCCTATGCAAAATTTTTGATCTCCAAATTTTATTTATTTTTTTAAATTTAATCTTTTCATTGGTTTTTGTAATGGACTATAAAATTATTTCATTCTGTTTAGAACCTTGAAACTTTGGTTCTAGGATTCTATTTCCTTTAATAAGAGACTCCAATAATGATGTAGAAAACATTAATGTTTCCTTGATTTTGCAGTGGCTGCATTGGTTGTAGTCACCTCAAGGAGGGACAGAGGATTCTCAAAAGGCTTTTTCAGAATTTACTAGGGGGGTGAAAGTGGGCATGATTTTTATCCCTTTATGATGACCTTGAATGAGGCAAGGAATTAGGATTAGACTGTTAAGACCTAAATTTTGAAAAAATTATATAATGTTTTAGTTTCATGAGATGTATAGAGCCAAATTATTCAATACCAATTTTTATGCATTCCCTTTGTTTTTCCCCATATCATATCAAATTTGGTAACTATGGTATTTGCATCACTGGTTACCCTTGTTCATATCAGTTAGTTATAGCCTAAAATTTGGGCTTTTTGGAATCCAACATATTTGGCCACCTCAAAGTTTCCCCTACTAAAAATTCTTCTCAAACTCTCCTTTACAATAAGAGGGAACTTGGGAAGCTCTCTTCACTTATAATTTCCAGCTTAGGCAAAAGATCGCATAGTTGATGCTGGATAATGGTAGCCAAAAGAACTTGTATTGCTTGTGATCTTATCACTAGGTTTTTGTGATCTATTTTTTAGTATGAACTACTAATGGGATCATAAGGTAGTATATGATGCCTTCCAAGAGACCTATTGATTGCCCTAAGATTGTAAATCTCACAAACTTATGTCATCGTCTCTCAATTCCTTGCAACATGGAGGCATGGACCTCAACTTTATCAATCTCCATGAGTTTAGGACTCTTATTTTGATTTAATGTTCACACCCTTCCCAACTTATGATAACCTACTCCATGGATTTCACACTTCAATAGGGAGTTACACTTTTAAGCATCTAGTCAAAACTCTGATTACTCATTTTCCATTAGAAATTGCTTCACTCAACTCAACGATGAAGCAATTTGAGTTACACCCCTATAAGAACAAACTTGTTTGTGAATCCCCGCAACCCAAGGATATGGTGGTCAACTCTTTTTTACACATGGTTCAACAAACCATAGCTAGCTTTATTCTCCAATGAGGACATTCACATTATTACTTTGTAGAGGAACATGTTTTGTGTTTGCGGCATGCACTTTCACTTTGGAGTATGCTCTTTTTGACCTTGCTCCAACATCCACATAGGTCAATCAATCTGACACACACTGCTCCAAATATGAAATATATGAAAACTACCAAAATGCATAAATATCAAAATTAGAGGTGACATAACAAGATGAACATAAAAATTTTCTGTACAAATTATTTTGTGGATTGTTGGGAATTGAATGCACTTGAAATGTGTCAAAAAGTTGTTCCATTCTTTTGGAAACTTTCTGTCCACAAATTAATCTATAAACTCCTTGATATGATGCCACTAGTGAGATGATGTTGAAAAATGAATCAAATGAATGTTTGTGTGACTTAAATAAGTGAGAATCAAAGTTTGGGAGGACTTCACCACCTATTTTGATATAGGAATAAAAGGAGAATTAAAATAAAAAAATTTATTAGTTATTTTTATATGCTGGTAGGTATCATTTGGAAGAGGGAGAGTTTAGAATTACTCACGGTATTGTGGTAGTCCTTATTACTTGGGAACGTCACTCTTAAGTACTAGGAGTGTCTTACTTTAGTAAAGGATATCGCCACTTATGTTTCTTGTCATCCATTGTGTACCGAGGATGATAGGAAAATCCCAAAAGATACTAACATGCTTGAAGGATGGGGGACAGAGCACTAGTCTCTTTTCTAACATTCTACCCACATTTACCCAACCCTTCACCTATTTCCACCTACCACAATTTTTTACACATACAACTAATGGAATGTAGAGTGCGCAACAAGCAATCCTTTTTTTGTAATTGCATGCTTTTGTGTATATTTGCATTTTTGGGTACCTATTTAGGTTCCAAGTTAGGTGCCTCTCTCAACCCTTCACTAGAAAGCTCCTTGATTTGCTTGACGACGTGCATGCATTCCTCTACATGTTGTCAAACCCTATTTGGGTTTTGGGTAGGAACTTCCTAGGGTGAAAGGGAGTTGAGAATCTCTACCCTGCCCTCTTGTTGCATCCCTTAATATAATCTTTAATTATATTTTTATGTCTACAACAGGTAATTTCAAAGTCATTCCTTTCCCATTTAATTTGTTTTGGAAACTATGTTTGTATTCTTATGTCTAAGTTGAAAATTCTTTCCATGGGATAACTCTAGTTTTTGAGTGCTTTGAACTTCATGTAGGAGTTCTCAGGGTTCTTTCCTAGGGCTGGCTACCCCTTTTGTGTGGCTCTCTTGACATCCCTAGTGGGTTAGTCTGGGTTTACATTCGATACCATATGCAAATTGTAGGGAAGTTTTCAGGTTTTCCCACCTAGTTTTCCCTAGAAAAGAAGTTGAAATTTTTCTTCACATTGTGAACTTTATGTCGTTAAATATTTATGTAAAAAGAATATATTTGTTAAAGTGCAAATATTAGACGCATAGATATATATTTCTTTGTTTCCTAATTTTTAGAAGGTGCTTCTTTTGAAACTGTCCATGTGTGCAAAATCCTGGGGGATTTGCTGTGAGGTTTTCTTTAGGAAAATGATGAAAACTCTCTCCAAATTGTGTATTTTATGCCTTCAAATATTTGTGTAAAAGGCATATATTCGTAAAAGTGTGCATATGGAACAGACAGACATATTTCTTTGGTGCCAAATTCTTTGAAGTTGCTTGTTTTGAAGTTTTCCATGTGTGTGTGTTGATTTCTCTAACCCCAGATGTTGGCTAATCATTGTCAATAGATTCATTTTTTATTAAATAATTATTGTTGCAGATCTACTGAATAAAAAACATTGTTGAGATTTTAACACAAATAAAAATAAATAGTTGAAACAAAATAATCACATCAATCTCATACACGTGCACACATAGATCTCTGCCTTTCAAATTTGTTGTTTTATCAATTAATCTTCAACATACAAGGGCTCCCTTATGGGTATAATGGCCCATTGAGGAAAAATACAAATACAACAAAACTTTGGGAAATTCGAGCTGATCAAACCCTCCAAAACTCATCATTTTATCTTTTTGGCTATTCTGGATCCTTCTCCCTTGCTATCCCTTACACTCCTCCTCGGACTCTGCACACTTGGATGAATGTCCTCCAGCCAATCATTGAGATCCTCACTACCTCATTGTCTTGTGCTCACTAATGTGTCTTCTCTTTTAGCCTAGCATTCCTTTTATAAGTTTGATTTATTGATTGAATCCAAAACTCTAATCTCCAAGGTGATTCATTGTTGAGATTAGATCTCAACATCATTTGAGATCAATGGTTGAGATTCATTTAATTCATTAATGAAAATAGCCTCTGCATTTCATTAGGTTAACTCACTTTTTCTTATAAAATCCAATTACTTTAATAATTCTATTAATTAAAGTAATTTTCAAGGTTAAGAGTTTTTTGGAGTATTGCCACATGTTTACACACATAGACCTATGTGGAAGTACCTATCCAATGCCTTGGGATACATGTCATAGATTAGTTTTCCTATGAGGGTGTAGCAGCGATGAAAGAAGTGCATCGATTTTGGGCATCTTGTGGTTGTTGTATGAAAGCATGCTTGTTTAGTTTTTCCCAAACTTAGATAGAGCCATATTTAGTACGTTTTTATAGTTTTACTTAGATGCTCACTTTTCTTAATTTAGGTGTTTTTTTTTAGTTCTGTTTTATGCACAGATTTATCTTTAAGAAAAGTGCACAGTAGAGAAGGGTTCTATATTTTTGAGCAGGGGACACACTTCTAGGTAGGAGGTACTCTATTCTAGGAAGCTTTTGCCATGCAAGTTAGGTGCTTTATTCGAGAATTCCAAGAGTGGCGCTATTGTAGCAATAAGAAATTCATTTATTTTGAGTTCTTCATTAGTGCATTGATTATATATTATTTATTCCATGCAATACCTCAATAGTGTATGATCAAATTACAGTTAATATTGTCATAATATTTTGACTTACTGTCTTTTAGAGGGAAACTAAAGTGTGTGTCAAGCTTGCACATCACAATTTTATCCTGCAGAGTTTACCTGGCATGAGTTTTGTGGATCTAAGAAGCCAGATGCCTATTGGAATTCAAGAGGCAATAATACTACAAAGTGGGAAAGAGGTTTTGTAGTTAACCTGCCTTTCACATTATGGTTGGAGTCAGTTTGTTGGCAAGATGCTGGATACTCCAACTTCCTTTTTATGACTGAGTGCAAGATTGAATCGTTTGACATATTCCTTGCTCAATTGTCATTAAGTGATGGGTTTTCTCAAAAGTGATTCACATCTATAAACTTTACTAGAGCTGTTATTGAGTCTTGGGATGTGGTTATCTTCTCAAAGCACACATGTACAATAAGACGAGAAATAATGTGCTCGAATAATTTCAAGTTATCTTCTTGTGAATATGGTGTTCACTTCCATAAACCCAACAATTCGCTCTGCTTCTTTCTAGTGAACAAATTCGGGACTTTTCATGAACTGTGAGACAATTCCAACCCCATAAATATCAGTTTCTTATTTAAAGTTATACCCACTAGATTAGAACCCACACAAGGAGAATTCCATTCCCGTTTCAAAAGAATCTGCAATTGACTTATACCATGCTATTTAATATTTTATGTATTTCTTCACATCCTTGGCCTGTGACATAAAGATGCAACAGGATATCTCGAATTTTCTATACTAACACTCCTAAACAATAATAAAGTATTCCCAAATCTATCATTTCAAATGATCTATGCAGCTCACCTTTTGGTTGTTGTATGCAAGCATGCTTGTCTAGCATTTCCCAAACTTATATAGAGCCATATTTAGTATACTTTTATAGTTTGACTTAGATGCTCACTTTTCTTAATTTAGGTGTTTTTCTTAGTACTATTTTATGCATAGATTTATCTTTAAGAAAAGTGCACAGTAGAGAAGGGTTCTATATTTTGAGCAAGGGACACTCTTCTAGGTAGGAGGTACTCTATTCTAGGGAGCTTCTGTCATGCATGTTAGGTACTTTATCCTAGATAGAGTTCCAAGTCCTTGCTTCCTTGACAAAGTCCCTGCCAGACAAGACACCAGTGGACAAAGTTCCAAGTCCCTAAATTTTCCAAAAACCCACCTAAGCCTAGCTATCTAGCCTAAAATCATTTACATTCCAGTCATCTCTTGGCTATGATTTTATAGAGAGAGCCCTCTCTGGTTTGGTAAGGCTAGCTACCAAACTAAAATCTTGGTTTGTGGTTACCTCCGTCGATCTCCTCATCAGCCTCGGACATTGTGGAGGATAACAGAGGACATGACAACTAAGGAGTGCCAAGGTGTTACAGTGAATGTAAGGTTCCCAAGTCATGGAAAAATGTAATGCTAGTTGTGAGGTCATGTCTGCCAAGGTTTGTTAGGGAATGCTAGGGAATGCTAACATGTTCTAGATAGTACGAAGACATGTTAAACAAGCTTAGATGTGCCAAGTTCTAAGGCATGCCAAGATGTACAAGGGTTCCAAGTCCCTACCTCCTCTTTTTCCATACGCTATCCACTTATGACATTTCCTTTGCAATATTTGGTGCATTTCCTAGTTATAGGTCATTTATAGGTTATAAATGTCTTCAGGGTTTTACTTCTAATTGAGTATTCAACTAAACATATTGATTTTCTTATACATAACTATTTTTCCCTCCACCCACTTTTCATAACTTCAATAACCATTAGGTAAGGACCTGCAACTTCGATGCTGCCTTGCTTGTTTAGTAAAATATTGTTGAGGCTTTAATTTATTAAAAGTTGTAGAATTTAAAAGTTATGAAGTTTCAAGGTCTAATTTTTAAAAGTATAATTCTTTAAAGGGTGCTAGCTCAATGGAAGAGCACCTGCTTTACAAGCAGGAGGTTGGTGGTTCGATTCCATCATGCCTTGACATCCATATGGAATGACGATGATTAATTTTTGGTGACGAAGGCTCTTTTGACCGTCACCAATGAGATTTGGTGACATCTTTTGACCCTCACAAAAAATATGAAATGGTGACGGTAAATGAACTCCACCATATACACACATCAATAGTGACTACCCTCAAAGGTCTGTAACCATAAATCGTTGTTGTTGATATGAAATGGTGACGGTCGTTGTCCATCATTCTAGTCATTATTCGTGATGGACCTTGAATGTCACCACAACACCTATACTTCTGGTAATGTGGTTTTTGGTGACAGTCAATGAACATCACCGTATATATGCACCAATAGTGACGACCATTAAAGATCCATCACAATAAATCATTGTTGTTCATTTGAAATGGTGATGGTCACTATCCGTCATTATAATCAATATTCGTGACGGACCTTTAATGTCACCATAACACCTATACTTTTGGCGATGCCACCTTTCGTGACGTTCAGTTTTTGGTGACCGAGGTTATGGTCTGTCACCATTGCTCATATGCAATGGTGATAGTCGATATCTGTCATTATAAAACATTATTGGTGACGAACTTTGAATGTCACTACAACACCTATATTTTTGGCGACACCACCTTTGGTGACATTCAGTTTTTGGTGACGGAGGCTATGGTCCATCACCATTGCTCATATGAAATGGTGATGGTCGCTATCCGTCACTATAGATTATTATTGGTGACGGACTTTGTATGTCACTGCAACACCTATACTTTTGGCAACACCACCTTTGGTGACGAATTATCTTTTGACTGTCACCAATGTCTGTTTTTCTTGTAGTGTTTAGAGTAAACAAGATAGCTGAAATACAATACGACATATGCATGAGCTGTGATGCCTATGTTATATTAAGAAGTGTAATTTCCAGTCATACAATACAACCATGACCAACCACTAGTTCCGATAGCGGAATGTTATAGTCACTGCCACCTACTCCTCCAAAGGGATATACTAGCTCTGCACATTGGAGAAGCCAAGGCTCGTTACAATACTATCCAAGCTATCTCTAAGATACTCTTATCGGAAGCTTGGCTGACAAAAATCCTCTACATTGAGTTATGAGGTACTATAAATAGAAAAGGGTGGGGTGATCCTTGACATTCCCCTTTGTGACTGTTCACCTACCCTCATGACTCTTCAACTACTCTATGATTATTACATTCAACTGTCGACACTTGAACTACCACTTGACAAGATGTTACATACAATCTTCACATGTACCCATGTGAGACAAAATGGCTTGAGAAAGCTATGCAAGACATCACTAACACATGGACCGTTGTGGTAAGACCAAATATTCGACATTCTCGTGATGATTGATGGTGACGAACTGATGCCAAGCTTGGTCATCTTTGATGGTGTCCGTGCACTCAATGGTGACATCCTGTTGAAAGAAAATTCTTGACTCCATTGCATCTGGGTACACTGATATGGCTCCTCTGCCCAACTCATCTGATAGCATGTGCATCATCGTCTTGAGTGTGGTTGGACTAGTAACATATTGATGCATAGTGTCTATGCTTATCTTGAAGTGTGCGTTGGTGACCATTCGCATCAACTTGTCGAAGTACATGTTCAGCTCCAGTCATACTTGCTTCTTGTCTTCACCTCAGTGAGTGTGCCAAATGGGTGGGATCACACACGTGCGCATAATGACATGCATGCTACCGAATTCCCTTGCATGCGATCAACAACACTGCTCTCCTTGTTTATTCCGTGCCAGCTGCTGGGATGGATCTATAACTTGTATGGGCACAATTTCATCCGTTTGTTCATTTTGCACCCTATGATGTGCCTGTTCATGCTACAACTCATTCTCTTATCTGCGTAGCTCCTGTTCTTCCTTGAGTTGCTGCTTCAACACATGTAACTCCTTCTATGTCTCTATCTCTTCCTTCACACGATCTTGTTTCACGCCGTCACCTCATAACCTCAATCTCCAAAGCTTCTTTCGTCATGAGTGGATCTGCTTTGAACTTGCATCTTTTCTCCACTTCTATGCTATCAACAACATTCTTCTTGCATTCATCGCGTGCAAGTGTGTTGCCTTCTGCTGCTACTAATGGTGCTACTTGTTGTGATTTCGTTTTTATTCATCTTGATATCCTTGTCCATGAACAAATTGATGTCTTCATAGGTAGGTAAACTCATAGACACTTGGTTGGCTGCAAACCCCGTTGTGCTCTCAAGTGTGTCCTTTGACTCTGCTCTCATGAAGGCCATTGTACTTGTGCTACTGAGAGACAGACGAACACTTGTGATTCCTAGAGACATAGTGGCACTCAGGAAATAAATTTTTTAGTCGAAAACCAAAACAAACTTGAGGAATGAATTGCAATATAGCTGTGTGATTGATCGTGACGGTTGTGCAATTTCAGCTAAGAGGTTGGGAGACTGACTGCCAAACTAGCACAAGGCACAGTCCGAGCTATCAGGAGGCTGACTGACTGCTGGAACTGTGTAATGCAAAGTCTAGCATGGCATGCTGAGGACTAAAACTGTGCAATGCATAATTTCAGTCAGCAGTGACATGCAACCAGCAAATGCATTGCGCAGTTTTTGGGGCCAACAGGACATTGCCTCCAAGAATTGTGCAATGAAATCCTAGAGGTCAGTGCTGGGCCATGCTTGCGTAATTTCTGGAGGGAAGGTAGAGCCTTCACTTCTCAAAATGTGCAGTTCTAGTCGGGCAAGGCACAGTCTAGGCTAAGGTAGCCCAAACCGGCCGACGAGTGACTGAAAACATGAGAAGTCTGAATGCATGGTGAAACTGAGTGTAAACAAGATTGAATGATCATGCATGTAAACAATGAGTTCAGAATTTAGAAAATGGAAAAACATGCATGTGTGTGAAGTGAGTTGCCATAACGGTGATCGTCGGTGAAAATAGTTTCATGCATGCGATAGTAGTGAGATGCGAACGAAAACTAAAATGGTGCTTCTACAAGCTAACATACATCAAAATGACAACAAGCACTCACTGAAATCAAGTAGAAAACACTCACACAAAGTGAAAAACAAAAAGCGATAGAAACGCAGTGGAAGACAAGAAAAGTGATCTTAACCCGAAAAATCTAAGCTAAATGTGTCGACGACTCCTAGATGTAATGTGGGATGTCAGAGCTACAAGGTCGATATGAGGAATGAGCTTTATAGTGTCCGGTTGATGAGTTTTGATAATATCGAGGTTATGACATGCATGCCACATATCTAGGAAAAGTGACACTTGGCGGGAGGTTTCTGAAATGATCCTTGCAAGTAACCTCCAACTGCTAAAAATAGATCCCTAAATCTAGGGATGCCTTTGCATGCTACCTTGGGAAAAGAAGTCCATGCATGCAGATCAGTTTTACTTAGTCCCAGAGGGAACTAGTCAACCTTAAATCACATGCATCGGTCTGCAAGCCTGGGATGAAAATCTACGATGTTCTTGGGCTGAGTAGAGCTGACTGTCCCAGAGGGATTGCAAAATTTTTGGGAGGAACAGGTGACTGTCTCCTATGATTGCACAATTTCTGGGCTGAGCAGTTGTCCTGGGTCAAATTGTGCAATTTTCTTAAGGAAGCATGTCTGACTGCATTACGCAATTTCTGAACCCAGCAGGCTACCTTAGCTGATTTGTGCAATTTCTACTAGCTTTTGGGCTAGCTGTCCCATAGAGATTTCACAATTTCTGGGAACAACAGGTGACTGTTGCATAGAATTGCACAATTACTAGGCTAAGCAACTGTCCTGGGATAAATTACACAATTTTTTAGAGGAAGACTGTTAGGAAGAATTGGGTAATTCTGGAACCTAGCTAGCTGTCTAGCTGGGTTTACACAGTTTCTGGAGGGAAGGCTGGTTCCCCTCTAGAATTGTGAAATTCTGAGAGGAGTATGATCAACTAGCAATTGACACTAAGTCTACAAAGAAGCGTGTGAAGGAGGTGGAACAAACTTGCATGCACAGGCTGGCAAGACTCTATGAAATAGCTGAAGCCTATATGTTTGACAGTGCAAGACATGTTGTTGAGGATGGTTAGTAGGGAGGCTCTAATACTAATCTAAGGCAAAATTTTGGAGGGTGCTTGTAGCCGCTACAAGAAGTCCACAGTGGATGCGACAATCGTTACAATAGAATAGTCCACAAGGATGGGACAGTAATAACAACCATTACAACACATTCTCAACAATATAAGCACTAAAATAACCAAAATAGTACAATTATCTTAGTACATGTGAAAGCAAACATGAAATACAAATGTCCATAGAATAGTCTTACAAACATTCATAAGTCACACATGAAGAACGTGCTGGTCTTAAAAGGCTTATGTTATTACGAAAAATTTCCAAGACACATATTTACATTGTACATCACTAGCCACAATAGTGGAACATTAGAGCCACTCCTTTCTCCTCAAAGAACTGGCTGGTCTCTCTAATGCCTTGTAGGAGGTGCCAAGGTGAAAAGTATATTTCTCATATAATGAGAGGGTATATATAACCAAGGGGTGATGCTTACCCCTTTTGACTCTTTGACTACCCTCATCATTGTTCAACTTCATTTGACTTTTCAACTTACGTGACTCTTCATATTCATGTGTGTCCATTAGACTTCTTCTTTACAATAGATTTGATTTGCAATATACATGGCCCACAATAGTGATGTGGAATATGACAACTCATGACATGACTTGACATGACACTGCTGACATGGACTAGCTTGATGATTTGCAAAGTTAATTCGTAGTTGTTTTTATGTTACATGTGTTCTTGGATATTCTTTCTCTGCTCTGCATAGCTTGGTAATGTGGGATCTTCAATGATCTTAGGTCTTGGAAGGTGGTTGCACACTTGTGTTCTTGTTGACGGTGATGGACCCAAAAACATTCAAGGGGATCTTCCCGGTAAGAAGTCCCAACTATACCTCAGAACATTTGGAGTAGGAGTCCTAGTAGTGGGTGGTAATGTAGTGCCTTGACCATGATAGTATGCAGAGATAAGTATGATGACTTTGGGTGGAAGCATGTGTGTGATATGCATGGGGTTTATAACACAAGGAGGGGAAAATAAAGTGTGCCCCTTAGAATCCTGTAATAGTACACAACCTGAAAGGAACACACGAGTAGAATGACATCACAAGCTAGAAAGCAAAATAATCCACAAACCAAATTGATGGGTTAATCCAACAACACGCATTCAACAAGATTCATACAATTGCATACAAAATAGTTCATAAAAAAATGTGTAAGTTAAACAACATACATTGCTAAAGCAACCAGAATAGTCCAACTACAATAACAACATATACATGAAGGCGTGATGGCTTAGATATTATTATTATTATAAGAGAAATTTCCATCCTTACATACACCATTGACAACCACTAGCCCTAATAGTGGAACATTATAGTCAAGAATACCTACTCCTCCAAAGAATTATACTTGCTCTATGTTGTGGAGAATCCAAGACTCGTTGCAATACTCCCAAGCCTTTTCTAAGCCTAAGCCTAGCCAAACTCTTAGCTCCTAAAATCCCCTTCTATGAGTTATGAGGTTCTATTTATAACAAAGGGTTGGCTGACCCTTGACATTCCCCTTTGTGACTCTTTGACGACCCTCACGACTCTTCAACTTCATTACAAATAACTCATTACATTACATAGTGATTGTTCACATTCCACTAATGACACTTGGAATTTCACTTACAACATATTTACAAATAATATACATTTTTCACATGTACCCATGTGAGACAAAATAGGCTAGAGACAGCTTCACAAGATAAACACTATGACTCAGAAGTTTGGGGAAAGACAAAATCGACAACCTCCACTTGATGCTTCTTGGTGATGTACTAGTACCAATCTTGGTATTGTGCTATGGTATCCCTAAAACTACTTGATGATGTCTTTCTGATATTGGATTCTTGCCTCCATAGCTTCTGGTTATATGGTCTTTGAACCCTTGTCCAAATCACCCTGAAGCATGTCCAACATGGTCTTGACTACGGCAAGACCACCAATGTAGTTCTGCATGTTTTCTGCACTCAACTCCAAGTCATCGTTAGCAGCCTCTTTCGTTAGCTGCTTCATGTACCTATCAACCTCTAGCCAGATTTGGTTATTTTCCTTAGCTTTAGTAAGGGAACTGATTGACAGGATCCTGTGCATTCTTACCATGTCCTCCAGACTCTTATAGAATCATGCATATGAAGCCTATATGTTGGTGATGAATTGGGTGAGTTGCTCATAGTTTTGTATCAACATTTGGATTAGTGCTTTGTCTAGCTTTGTCTACAACTTCATCATCTTATGCAAGGAAAGTGTGGCTCCCTTGTACCTCATTGTCCATTCCTACACATGGGAAATAGCAACATGTATGTCCTTAAGAGTTTGGATAACCTTCCTGCTTTGTTGCTAAAAATCATATAGATGGAAAACCACCTTATGCATGGTGGCAAATCCATCATAGAGTTTCCACATGGTGTCCTCAAGAGTTGATACTTTAGCAAGTATCACTTTCCTCATCTTTTCCATTGTGGAACCTATGGATTGTTCTATCTTCAGTCTGGCGCCACTTACAAGTTCTTTTCCATTTTTTCATTCTCTGCTAATAGGAACTTAAGATTTGAGCTCATGGCTCCTACACATGCCATAGTGGCATCGGCCTTGGCGATTGGATTATTTCTGACATCTGACACTATAACCCTTTCCTTCATAAATACAGGTGACATGTGATCATCTGGGAACTGATTTATCCATTCCTGTATAGTCTTCTGCTGCAACTCATCAAACGATAGATTTTACACATCCATCATCGGATCATCATCGAGGAGTGTAGCCTCTCCTTGCTCACTTGGGACTGGTTTTGACACTGGAGGTGGTGGAAGCTGAGAGGTGACCTCGGGTTCTCTCGACATGATGTCAGCGTCTTGGTCCCGTATCTCCGGTCCCAACTCCATGTCTTTTACTTCAACCATTTGCTTAATCTTCTAAGCAAGTTCCCAATCCTGCATCTCCTCACCCTCTTCTTCATCTACTGGTTGTTCTGACTCCTCAAACTATATGGGTGCAACTTTCTTTGTCATCATGCCTTGCCCTTTTTCATGTTCCTATTTTTGCTTGTCTTCCCTCTCTCTCCTTCTTATCTCATGCTCTTCCTTCAACTTCTTCTCTATTTCTCGTAACTACCTTTTTTCTTCCTCCAACCTTTGCTTTTCACTCTTCCTTCTCTCTACTCTCTTTATGCGTTGTTTCCTCTTTTCCACCACTGCCAAAGTTTCTTTCTCAATGAAAGGAACTTCTTTGAGCTTGTAGTTTTGCTCAGCCTCTAGGTTCTTAGGAATCTTCCTCTTACGATTGTCCTGTGCTATTTTACGGCTTATTGTTATTTTTGTTGTTGTTTCTTGCACTGCTACTTCTCGTAGAGCAACTTTCCATCTTGTGCTATATTGACCGGTTCATTGAAACTGGAGTGGTTGTAACAATACCTCCAAAGGTCCTCCTCTACGCAATGACATGTCCCGTGGATCCATGGGTAATACACCTTCACACATTTGTTCTTGCAAATACCGTGGGGATCATATAGATTGAAGCCCTTAGTGCCAAACTCAAACTTCACTAACTCCTTATCTTCGACATCCACATCCTTCAAGCTCTTAATCTCGTACTATCTAATCCGCAAAGAAAGAGTGGGCCATTTTGCCTTCTTCCTCCTATGCATCCTTGCTGATAACCCTGTGGAGATGTGATATGAGACCTCTTATATGACCAACTTGTCTGTGGCATACCTTGGTAGAACATTCAGAGACTTCTCTCTACAAAAAATCCCGATGAAGGTGCCACCGAGTGAGGCATACCAATCTGCAATGTCAATTATTACCTCCATAGCTTCTTGGGACATGCAGGGTGGATCCTGCTCAAAGATCAACTAGTATATTAGGATGATGAAATGTTCACTCAACCTCGCCATAACTCCTTGGTAGCTACAGTCGAAAAAAAACTTGTAATAAATGTTGACGACAATCTCTTCTAGTGTTCATGTCCAAACCATGCTATGAAACCGATGCTTGGAACAAATTACATCTAGTAAATATGCAGACATGTAGAATCTTGTTTTCTTATCCTTGGGTATATTTCAGGCATTAGTCATAAGGACTTTCAATTGAAGCGCCAACAAATATGACTAGTTGAATGGCCTTCCATAATTCACCAACTGGTCCAACACAAGCACCCAATTCTCCGGAAAGGTCTCTGTGCTCTCTTGAGCATACAATCGACATGCAAATATGATCAAAAGCTAGTGGGCCTTTCTGAGTGACTAAGTCTTGTAAACAGGATTGGGTGTCACTTTGAACTTTGACGGTTCTTTCACCAAACACTTTATAATATCTCTAGTGTTCACATAGCTTTGGATGGCATAAAAAAGTGCATCCATGCAGTTCACCAGTTGAGGTAAGTGATACATCTCCTCATAGTTCTCCTCCCTTAAGACAACAAGTTCTGTCTCGCTAGCACTGTTGGCTTAAGGGGGCCTGACCCAAGTTCAGAGTTATTCGTGCCAACTAACAAAACCCTAACTACTGGCCCTTTTGGAAACAACCTGCGTAGCATAGGCTACAATCTCACCCGAAGTAGTATTAGGAGATGTTAGAACCAGGTTTCTGCATCTAGAGACATGTGTGATGGTTTCTTAGGGTTCCTAGGTTCTAGATCTACCTTCACATAGATCTATTCCTTTCCACTGTCCACTACTTCAACTCTATCAAAATGACCTTCAGATCCTCGTGAAGGTACTCAATTATACTTATCATGCAGAAAGATTACATATCTACCAGTTCTGTAGTAAATGTGTATTCTAAAGCCCTTTTGGCCTAGATCTACCGTCGTGCAGATCTACCCTTTCCGAATAGCTAACTACAGCAGATCTATCTAATGACTTCTCGATCTTCACAAAGGTCTTAAATTGTTATTAACATGCATAAAAGATACATATCCACTACTTTCGCAAAATAAACAAGAATTAATTCACATAAGCCATAGCAAATCGTAGAGATATACAAACTTAACTGAAACAATAATCAAGGCATAGATGCATAGATTATGCTCAAAGCAATCTTTATTATGAATAAGCATTCAATTACATACTTCTCCTCCCTATGTCCTTAGCTGCAGGGGCCCACACACTCAGCTTGCAGACTTACCAAGGTCTCTGCACACTCAGCTACAGGAGCCTTCCCCTTTCGCCTAATTACAAGAAATAGACTTTTCCTACCTTATCACCATTTCCCTTACAATGATTCTTCACTTAAGTTCAAGTTATTAAGACTCACTATGACTCATTTATTTATAGCATTTTCTTTACAATATTGTCATGCGGAAAGAGTTATTTTTGCGGACAAACCTAACCTCCCTAGGAGTCTAAGACTCTCTAGTGACAAACAAACCAAACAAGAGCAATCCTTCTCTAAACACACATTATTCTATGAGAGATCAGGTGTTTTCCGATCTTACCTTAGGTCCAACGCTTGTTGTAGCAGTCCAGCCTTGCTGATCCAGATGAGCTCCTCCTTCACTTTAAGACCTGCATACACTAACAAAGCAAACGATTACATAACACCTGAATATTCATCATAAAACAAAGCATATTCATCACATAGACCAAGGAGTACATGAAATAATTCATTAACAACAAATCATTGAGAAGAATGGACTTATTTGTATTAAGGAAACAAAAAGGAACCATTACAACCTGAGCCTTGGTGTTGTGCAAGCTCCTCCCAGGGTCCAGCAAGAGATTTCCTCTACTTTGACAAGCTCACCCACTCCCACTATGGCAACAAGGAAGGATAGTGATCTCTCCTCACAAGTCAACAAATGGAAGTCCTAATTCCAGCAGCATTTACCTTTAGAATGTTCAGCTTTCAAACTCTCCTCCTTTGGCCCAATGCCTGTATTTATAGTATTCTAGATGAAGTTATTCAGTTCCAACATCAATGGGATACTCCCTCTTTTGGATGGGGTAGCTCCTCTCTTGATGGGATAAGTTCCTCTATCATAGGGATGCATGAACCATCTAGAGGCGCTCAATACACGTCAAACACGCTTCTAGAAGGCTCTAGAAGTGACCACAAGTAACTTTTTAAAGATGAAACTCGCGCCTTTTGACCTTTACAGGGGTACGCACCCAACCTTTAGCTTACAGAGCGTACAAGTACGCAGTTATAGTGTATTTGGAGTGCGTACACGCAGGCAAGGTAGAGAGAACCTGCGTACCCAGAGATAAACATGTTTTCAAGTGACTTTCTCTCTCTTTGAAGTTTTGACATGAAGAGCAGAGGTATTGGGCTTGACAAAGAGGACAATGTGGCTATTGATGAGGCCACATAAACTGCAGATAGTCAAGGTGACAAAATTCAGTGTAACAGATTGCCCCCTAAAGTACGAAGCCTGTAATAGATAAGGGTGTTAAGTCATATAAGAAGGGTGAAGTGCTTTATCATTTCGAGGATCATCTTGTGGATAGCCCGGTTGGAACCTGCAATTTTCAACACAAAATACATGTAAAATATCATATCATACTGAGGTAGGCATTCCCATACTCAGATCAAAACTTTAACTATGGACTAACTATTCTGGTACAGGAATGATTTCATAATACATCATAATCATAGACTCTTGTAGACGCAGTATGGACGCAGCCATCTGTTTATGATTGGTCTACAACATAATGAATACAAAACTCCTCGCAGCCTGGATGGTGGAAACTAGATCCAGGGTCTTCATTTCTGTTCCCCGAATTTGTACGATTCTAGCCATGTGAATGAATGAGTCGATGTCGAACATGGTAGAAACCACTTGATTACCGGTCAATGA
>APFE030910794.1:51230-79553 GCA_000404065.3 Pinus taeda | reverse complement strand
TGGCAAAGGAAAGACCAGGGTTTTGCAGCACTATTTGGGATCCATGTGGCTTTATGTGTTGATGGTGTTTTTCTCTCAATACTTGTAAGTTGTGTATGTGCATCATTATCTCTATTGAATATTTTGTTATTAAACAAATGAAGTGTTAAGGTAGAATCCATGAAATTGCTATGCTCTGCCTTTAAATTTGTTTAATATTCTATGTTTTCTTCAGTTTAAGGAGAATCCTTGAAACCCCTTGCTCTCCTTAGCCCCTCACCGGTCTGATCTATGCATCTCACCTGCTTTAAGGCATCAAAACAATTGCCTATCTTGCCCCAAGTGGACCTCCGCAAAAACTGTGCCTCATCCCCGCACCCAAAATTGCCTTTCCCTTGATTTCAACAAAATCATAAAATCAATCCTAAAATCTTTGTACTTAATACCTAGCCTAAAATCAGTTATCAATTCGGTCATCTCGAGCCTTCTTGATTACCTTTTGCCGAGTTTGACCCGGAGAGAGCCCTCTCCTGTCCTCGTAGGGCTAGCTACGAGGCTGAGCGTGGTTTGATGTGGCCTTGAGTCTTGCCTTATTTTAGCCTAAGGTAGATTTGAGCGCTGACATAGTGGCGACCATACTGGGGAAGAAATATCAAATGGTTTACTTGTTGATGAGTTTGTTTCACAAGTCTTAGACGGAGTCTGAAGTCACGCCAGGTAACTTTCGAAACGCTCTTGCTATGCATAAGCGAAAGTAGATAAATGCTGCTTCAGTCGATCTCCGGTGTAGCTTGTAATTGTAACACCTAACTTATAAATTGCCCCAGTATGTGTATCAAGTTCAGATCTGATGGTTGATGGTGAACAAAGATCAGACATAAGAAGGCTGAGATCATTCACCTGGCGACTCCATTCACTGAAAAATCCAAAAATCAATGCTTCATGGTGACTTCACTGTAGGAAGATCAGTAGCTTTAAGCTTTTCAAAATGGAACGAGTTGCAAGACGATACGCTCCCATGAGCCGGGATCACATTCCAGGTTTCCCAAACAAAATTCTGAAGGTAGATTGGTCAAGGAATCTGCCTGCGTTTAACAATGATGGTAAGAAAGATGCTTCTTTACATTTGGTCAAATTTCATATGCATATTCGCAAGTTGAAAGTGGATTTTCCTGAAGATTGCTTGATGAAGATATTCCTGGCCACTCTCGAAGGTGAAGCCCAATCTTGGTATCAAAATTTTCCGCTGGCTTTTATTTAGTGTTTAAAGGATTTTCATGCCCTGTTCATTGAAAGATATCAAGCGTCTTATCCATCATTAAATTTAGTTCATGACTGTTGCAAACATGCTTCTACTTTTATTGAAAGCCTTGAGAAATATTACGAAGATGATAATTTCATGGATGATGAGATCATGGAAGCTCTGTATGAGAATCCCTTTCAGCAACATGAAGAGAACCTAGAGGATACTTGTCAAGATGCACAGGAAAATTTGCAGCAGGATCAAGATCTAAGTATAGTTGAAGATGATGAAGGAGAAGGATTTATTCCAGATCTGTCCATAGAAGAAGACAACATGCATGAAAGTCAAGTTTCAATTTCAGAATGTGATAAAGTCAAATCAGCCATTTCAAATCTAGATTCAGATTGTGATGATGAATACAACCTTGTTCTGAATCCCGTGAAGGAGAGTTCTGTTGTTGAGATCATCTGGAATGAAGAAGACAAAGTTATTGACCAAAGCCTTCATGAGGAGGTAATCTGGTCATTTCATGGACAACAAGATGGGATCTTTGTTCAGGTAAGTGAGAAATCCTCTTTTGATAACTTAGTGGTAAATGATAATTTGATTGCCATGTCATATGAAGACAATTACTGTTTGAGCAAAAGAAAACAAAAAGCATTATCTCCTTTGTCTGAAGATGAGATAGATCTACTTTTGAAAGGTCTTGTTTCAGCCGAAGCTACAACAGATTTGCAGTGCACACATAGTCAGGAAAGTGTTAGTGAAATCTCTTCCTCTTTTGAAAATGATGACGGTCTTGTAATCAGTTTTATAGATCAGCAAACAGATAATATTTTCTTTCCCAAAGATGATAAGGCTGTCATGTTTGATAATCTTGAAGAATGTTTTTTGTTTAAGAATGACCTAGACCATGAAGATGAGGAGTATGAGGTTGAGAGAGACAATATGCCAGGATTTCTCATGGTCAAGGAACCTACAACTAGCACTCAGATGGCAGAAGCACATACTTCTCTGTGCATTCCTATCCATTGGAAATCAATTGTTCTTTCAGATCAGAATGAAGGGAGTACTTGTATTTTTGCTGCTGGATCTCAAGACAGGATAGTGCTTCAGGATTATCAAGATCCCTTCGGCATCCTTTTGCAAGCACTAGAGAAGATAAATGTTGCCTGGTTCGTTATCATAAGCCTTGGTTTCAGTGGTTATTGTGAGTTGCCTACATGTACATTGTTCCGCCTGCTCGAGAAAAGTGAGAGCAGAAATTTGGTATGTAGCCATCTATTGGATTGGTTACATTGGAAATCTCATTACACATGATTGTACATATTTCATTAGTATGCAGGTGGTTGTCATCATGATTCCAAATCTTTATGGATTGCTGCCTTTTTTCCAAAAGCTTTGTAAAGTCTTGTTTTAAGTCAGTCATGAGTCATTTGTGTTTGGTATATTGAGTCAGTTTCTTCAAGTTATTTCAGTTTGCCATCGAGTCGGTTTGAGTAAAGTTTCAGTCATTTTTGAGTCAAGTTTTCATTCAATAAATGTGTCAAAGGTTTTGTGTTATCCATTCAAATAATGACTCCATCGCCCAAAGGGATGAAGACACTGCCTGCTCTCCCAAAGATCTACGGTTCTTGGCATCTCCAAGGAGCTACCATCCCCATTAGAGCCAATGTTAGAGTCGGTCTAGTTATCCCTCCATCAGAGATCAAAGATTTTTTTTGCATTTCATGTTTTAGGTGTCACACCACTTTTCATCAGTTGCATTTCGTTAGGCATGCCATAACTCTGATGGAGCGGTTTGTGTCACTCATTCCCCTCGTGCTTGGCACTGCTGGTTCAAGTCTATTCATTAAAATAAAGATTCACAAGTCATTTACAGTCATGTTTTAAATTTTTAGGTCTAGGTCTAGGGTTTGAGTCAGTTTAGTCTTGGAAAGCCTTAGAAGACCAGCAGGCCAGAGGGATGTCTTTGATAAATCATCACTTCAATAATTTTCATCATTGTACAGCTAAATTAGGACTTCTCTTCAAGACTCAGTTTTGAAGATAAGTCGCCACCTCATTTTTGTAAAAATTGTAAAAAATTTTAGTTCTTCAATTGTTCAAGTGCAGCCTTGGTCTCCTTTGCCAGAGTATATCAGAGCTATCCTTGCAAAAATTATCAGAGAAAATCATTATTTCAACCGATTTTAAAGGGGAAACCAAAAAGGTCAGAGCCTATTAATTTTGAAAAAGTGTCAACAACCAAACATAAGAAAATGGGTTTTCATTAAGAAAAAATAAAAAAAGGAGGCTATATCAAGTCATTTCTCCTCATTTGCAACCCATTCCACATTTTGAGAGCCAAGAGCATCATTCAAAGGTGATTTTGCAATTTCATGAGCAGTTTGGGTCAGTTCCAGGGTGTGCAGCGCAACAGGATAGGCGCGCGGCGCATCAGAGGCGTGCGACGCATTAGTGGACAATTTCTAGTGCAAGTTTGAACACGCGCGGCACATCAGGAGCGCGCGGTGCGTTGGGTGAGGCGTGCGGCGCGTTGGGTGAGGCGACTGACGCGTTGGGTGAGGCGCGCGGCGCATAAGAGTTTATGCCTGAAATTTGCCCAGAAACCACTCAAATCTCCTCTCTTCATGCATCAATTCGCAGGTAAGCCTACACTTATAGCTTGCTCTTGGTTTTTAGATGGTTTATGTAAAGAAATCATGCTATACTTGCCATGAAAAACCAAGTGTATAAACCCTCTTTGTTCATCAATTTGCTGTAAGGATTCAAGTGCCAAGTTTGCTGTAGGGTTTTCAAAAATCACTGTTGCCAAGGTTTTCTTATTCCCTTTGTTTCCCATCCCCTATTTTCACCAATATTTTTCCAATAAATCCTCATAAAACCCTACACTATCTTCCCTCAAAATCCTAATCCCTCCCTTCTACTATAAACATGTAATCCCTACCTCATCCCAAAACCCTAACATTTCAAAATTTCTATGCCCCTTCCCTTCCCTAATTTCCTTATTTATTTCCATTGTTCCCATTTCCCTAATGCTTCCCTTTTCCTAACAATTCCATTGTCATTTGTGTCCCCTTGGTCACAACATTTGAGAAAAAGAAAAGGTCTACAGTCATTTTGTACACAATTGTATATCAGCATATATATATTCCAGCTACCTTGTTGTTAAAGAACATGTCAGAGACCGAGTCAGTATATGAGCAGGATTATGATAGTGACTCTACACCAGAGGTCAATGTGCCTAATGTGCCACAGAGGTATCACAAAGGTGGCAAAAGTGGACAGCATGTTAGGGAGAAGCCTACTTCTTTGGCTCAATTGCAAGCTTGCCCACTTGCAATGGATTGTTTTCGGCGCCAAGCATGTTACCAATATTGTGAGATGATCTCACAAACTCAGCATCATCGGGAACTGGTCCGTCTATTTTTCCTTAACCTACATGATGGTCATGTAAACCTTGCCGGAGTGGATTTCACTTTGTCACCTGACACTATTGCTCAGGCCACCGGGATACCAAATGTGGGGGAGGAATGGAGTAAATGCCAGATGCTGGACAGGTATTACTATGAGCCATATATCAAGCCCGCATATATCAAACACTTGAGTGCAGCCTTTCCTTTCAGATACCTGAAAGATGAG
The DNA here is from genome assembly GCA_000404065.3 of Pinus taeda. Lineage (NCBI taxonomy): Eukaryota > Viridiplantae > Streptophyta > Pinopsida > Pinales > Pinaceae > Pinus > Pinus taeda. The sequence continues at coordinate 74,686 of APFE030910794.1, read as the reverse complement.
TTTGCACCATTGATGAAACTCATCATTCGGTATTTCAGCTATGAGGGCAGATTCTCACGTCTCTATGCATACCATGTTCGTTTGTTGATGCATTTCAGACGGGTACGTATGATGAACCTTACATTTTTCATGTGCCGAAACATAGAGAGGATGGTACCTTTAGTACAGAGGAAGACCCCGGCACATCAGCACAGGAGCATATATCACTATGCATTGATCAAAATCATAATGATGCATTAGTTGGCACAACAGGGTATTGCTTGGGAGAATTTCATCTCCCATGATTTCTTTTCCGCGCTACAGCCTCCTCCAGAGATAGTTCATGATGAGGGAGGGCCTTCATAGTAGTTTGACATTCCTGAGATCGAGCATGTTGATGCTCCAGTACATGTGACATATCAGAAAGGCCCCAGGGCCTTATTTGCAGCCGCTCAACGAGTACTATCTCCACTCGGGGTGGAAGGGGTCTCGTTGACATCATCAGCAGAGCGAGTATTATCTCCACATCATGTGGAAGGGGTCTCACCTCCGTCTTCAGCACAGGTACAGATTCAGGATAGGGGCAAGAGACCCATGGTTGATGAGGGTCCTTCAGGAGGTCAGGATATCGGTATCATTGATGTTGAGGCTAGTTCGCCCAACTGAGAGCTCAAGGAGGTCATCCGAGAGCAAAGGGCCGAGAATGAGTCACTGCAAAAGAAATTGTAGATGGCTAAATGGGTGATCAACTACTTAGAGTAGCACAACAAACAGTTGGAAGATGAGCATGAACTTTATGAGCTGCGAAAGATTCGGGAAGACCGGGAATTGGCTCGAAGAAGATCCAGTGATTTGACACCTATTGATCGGGAATCAATGCTCATCTGGGTGAAAAATAATTTGGATAAGTTGTTGGCGAAAGCAAACAAGGACAAAGACATGCTTCGCCACATGAAGACTCACTATTGGGCTCGCATGCATGTTTGCAAACGAGAATGAAGATCCTCAAAAGGCATTTGAGCAAAGCGCAAAAACAACGCAAAAGGCTTGATCCGCTTCGAGTTTTGTTCGAGGCTTCATTAGTTGAGCACGATACATGATGGAGGGTCTTCACTCCAAATTTGGGCAAATTTGGAGAAAATTTTGTCATTTCAAAATTTTTGGCTTGCGAAACAGGTTTTTGGCTCTATGCGTCGCGCTCAGCGCGCGACCCATAAGATGGGGAGGTCCAAATCACAGGTGGCTTATATTTTTGTATTTTTCATGATGAAATACACATGCTCAGCTATTTCCAAGGAATTTCATCAACTTTTGGGTGATCAAAAGCTTAAAAACATCATGAAAATCACCTTTCTGCCACTTTTTGCACCAGCAGGAAGTACTTCTGGGAGAAGCCACTTTTGGAGGGTCAAATGGAGACCAAATTGGAAAATTCCACTTGGGTTGGAAAGTAGACATCCAGTGATTTCCAACAAGCCAACCTGAGATCAATTTGGATTCCGGAAAGTGCCCCAAAAGCAGGTGGAAAGGCGCGCGGTGCACAGGGCTTAGGCGCGCGACGCACAGGGTTTTTTGGCACAGTTTTTGTCCTTAGCTCTGCAAAACAAGCCAGTTTGACCAGTTTTGACTTGTGATGGGATTTTTAACCTTTCTTGATGTAATTAATGGAAATTTATGTTGTTTTGACACTTATTTACCTATTCTAGATGATTCATTCATAAAATAGCAAAAATGTAATGAATGAATTGGTTTCCTATCTTATAGAGGCAAGTTGTTTTGACTGCCTAGATTGTAGTTCTTAGTTTAGAATTGGTTGAAACAGCTCCTAGGATGATGAGCTAGACACCTAGAGGCAAGGGAATGAGTTGGATTGCCTATATTATGTATTTTCTTAGTCATTTTCAGGGTTGGACTCTTGGGAATAGCTTGAGACTATATTGTACATATCTTATCTGCATTTTGGCAAAGGAAAGACCAGGGTTTTGCAGCACTATTTGGGATTCATGTGGCTTTGTGTGTTGATGGTGTGTTTCTCTTAGTACTTGTAAGTTGTGTATGTGTACTATTTTCCTTATTTAATCTTTTGTAATTAAACAAATGAAGTGTTAAGGTAGAATCCATGAACTCGCTATGCTCTGCCTTTAAATTTGTTTAATTTCTATGTTTTCTTCAGTTTAAGGAGAATCCTTGAGACTTCCTTGCTCTCCTTAGCTCCTCACCAGTATGATATATCCATCTCACTTGCTTTAAGGCATCAAAACAATCGCCTATCTTGCCCAAAGTAGACCTCTGCAAAAGTTGTGCCTCATCCCCGCATCCAAAATTGCCTTTCCCTTGAATTCAACAAAATATTTAAAAATCAATTCTAAACTCTTTGTACTTCATACATAGCCTAAAATTAGTCATCAATTCGGTCATCTCAAGCCTCTTTGATTATCTGTTTCCGATTTTGACCCGAAGAGAGCCCTCTCTTGTCCTCGTAGGGCTAGCTACGAGGCTGAGCATGGTTTGATGTGGCCTTGAGTCTCACCTTATTTCAGCCTAAGGTAGATTTGAGCGCTAACAGTATATTCAGGTCCTCCTGCAAAGTAGTGAGAACCTCGAACGACTCCTCAAGCAACTTGGTGTAGTCTTTCGCCGCGCTGTTGACCTCCACTATGGATGTTGTAATCGCGTTGGAACGTTGTTCTTTAATCTCTGGCAGAGTTGAATGTTGCGCCTTCAACTGCAGTTTGGTGATCTGAAGGTATAGCTCCAGCTGAACCTTGGCCTTCTCTTCATTTGCGTCACGCACCCCTGCTGCTAGTTTCCGGATGCACCCCTCCGCTGGTTCTTCTTCTTGGATGGCCAGCCCCAGGACCATCTGGAAGGCTTCGTCGACCACCTGCAAAATCTGTCAATTTTGCGCCACTACTTTGTCGCACTTTGGACTCAACTATTCGATGTTGATGCACTACTTGCTCATGACCTGGAGCGTGCGACCCTCCCTAGCTCACAGTTCTGCAGTAACTTTGTCTTGAAAAACATAGAGTGTCTCCCGAGGGAGCACAACCATATTTATCCCAAATCTCTTTAGCGCAGTGACCATAGGCTTTTTGTCCTCATTTTCTGTAACCAGTGCTCCCTTGGTAGCACTATAGTGTTTTTCATTCAGTCGCGTAACATTTCTTTAGCCACGACCATGCCTAATGTGAGGCTGGTTGATAGAGTACCAACCTGTGGAGTGCACACTTGCAACTCTTGTATCTAGGCCCAGAGGGCTTCAAACACCATCTGGTGTTCCTCCGCAAACTATTGGAGGGCCTTCGCGGTGACGTCCCTCACTGTCTCCCCAATGTCATGTAGATCCCCCTCATTGAGGGTGATCAGGTCGAAAAAAGTCTTTGAGGCCTTTGACTTCTTCCGTGGCCCCACCTGCTCTCTTGGGTGTTGCCATTTCAATTGTGTGGACACTGTTTGTGACTCCGCGCCACCTTCCTTTGGATTTGTTTCCTGTTCAAGGGAAAAGGTGAATTTTGGCCTTCATGCTCCTTCTCTGCTGCCTTTTGCTGCTATTTTGCTTCCTTCATAGTGTCGTGTGCTTCCTGCGCCTTTGCTGTTGCTACTTCATTCCTTCTCTTCTCTGCTAGATGTGCCATCCGCATTTTTGCCTCTTCCTTCCTCCTCCGTGCAGCAGACTTCTCGAATTTCACCACGAAGCTGGATGGAGCGTGCCATTCCGACGGCCACGACTCAAGCATGATGAATATGACATCATTTGTCTCCAGGTAAGGTAGCTCGTTCCATTTCTTTGCAGGGTCCTTGCGTGCCCTGATGTACACGTGGTGGAAGTCCACTTTGAACTCTATGAAGCTCTGCAACTATTGCAGACAGAGGGTGATAACCATGGCTTGCGATTAATCCCCATTTTTATGTTCATCTCCATGAACACCTAGAATATCTTGTTGTCTTGGATCCTCTGAACATCTCTGGTTGCCCACAACGAAGCGTACTTCAATGCCTCCGGAAGATCTTGTGCAATCGTTGGGAACTTGCTATCCTCGGGCAAATCCCAAGCCACCAGCATGATGAAAAACAATAGCCACGCATAATGGAAAGTCTTCCCCTACTCATGCGCCTTGCGGCAGTTCTCCAGGAACTCCCTGCACAATTAGTCTGCCTGGTTAAATTGGACCCCTTCTATGCATTGTGTGGCAAGTGCAACCACCAGCACAGGCACCTCATCCGTGCGACACTTCCACATAACCTTTCTGTCTAATATCTATGTTGCGACTTTGACCGTAGCATTGTTATTGCTGGAAAATTGCGTACCCTCTCTTCTTCTTCTCTAGCTTGAACTTTTGCTTCGCGGCCTCCGCGATGGCCAAATCATCACTCTTACCCTCCGAGATATTCGTTGGGTCCTCCCCTTTGCAAGGGAGCAAGGTAATTCTATGAATCAAATGATCCATGATGGGGATGGGCTCCTCCATTCACAAACACCCATCATGCACTAGGCAGGGCAGCTGCCTAATGACGAAAATAGTCACTGGGGCACGATGGTAATGCGACACCCAGTGTAGGCTTAATAGTTCTGCCTTTTCTACACCTCGCAACCACTAGCGTGACTCCAACTTGATGAATCTGAGTGGTGTGTTTTTCTTCTAGTGCGTTTCCAAATGTGGGAACTTCTCATGGTCCGCAATCCCAGTCTTCAAATTTTAGCACAGGTACTCGTCCCAAGTGCACTTCGTTAAAAATGATGTCGTCAGGGAGTAGTGGAGTCTGCAAAAAGCTTTTTCTCTCATCTATGTCTTTGGGCACCCTTGCTTTTCCTTTTCGTGGAGGAAGATATGCGGGCAACCTGGTCTGAGGGTTCACACCTTGGGTTTCCACCTCCATCTCTATGTCCTCCTCCTCCTCTACCAGTATTTCTTCAACGTCTTCCTCCTCTTCCTCTACTAGGATTTCTTCAACGTCTTCCTCCTCCTCACCGGCTTCCAAGTTTATAGCCTTCCCATTTTATTCCATAGTAAGCCTAGTCCTCAGTGGGTTTCTAGGGGACACGTGCACTGGTACCATAGGCTGCTTGTCTTTCTTGGGTCTCGACGTGCGCGACGATTTAGGGATTTTTGCAACTATCCCGACAATTTTTGGGCCTTCACCTACCATTATGGCTTGCGCAGCCTCCTCAATGGTCATTGCTCTTGTATCCATGGCTTCCTCAGGCACTTCCATAATGCCATTCCACAATTCTCTCAACGGCTTGGGTAAGTGCTCAAACAATGCCTTCGACTTCAAAAGATCAAACAAATCTGGGTTCATGAATCTTTGGGCGCACAATAACTCAATTATCAAATGGCCAAGTGTTGTTTACTGGACAACCCTTTGCAATTTATAACATCTTTTGAATTTGAACTCGACCGTTTCCCCCACATTTGGTCCATTAGTGCTCACTTGGTGACAAATTTTCAAGAATCTGGTCCATAAAGTTTACCTTAAATTCCTACCGCCCGCTCCATTTGGTCTCAAGCCAAGCATTACATCGTGAATAGTGACTGTAACGTTCACTTTCCAGCCAACCCACGTGGAAAGTTCACGTGCATTCACACATACTTACTGACCATACCTTTTAGCGCGAAGTTCACGTGCATTCACACATGTTGTTTTCCATATGCTTGCATCCACCTGGCCAGACTCGCGTGCGGATCATTTCGTCCATTGTATTTGTCTATCAATCACACCCTAGGCTTCCCCGATCATGTGCACATCATCCTTCTACATTTGTGCCAGTCATCAAAGCTCCCTTTGTGCATACCCCACCACCTCACGGGCACAGCGCGCAGTACCCAGCCCAAGGCCTGGAAGCATTGTTTTTCTAGCACCTCCCTTTCAAATTTATCCAAGAAGGTATCTACCTCACTTAACCCATCATAAGTAGGAAGATCTCTCACTTCCGTCGATATGCAACGTAGTGACCTTGCATCATATTACAATTAAGCGTGGTTACCTCATGTAACCGGTTCTACCATCGATCTGTCTCCTCGTTTGAATCCAAAGTACAGGAGCTTTTGCGCTCCCATGCAATCCACCCATTCGCAAAGGGATTCACCCAGTCCTGGTTTTGAATTGTTATCTTATAGATGCAATCTAAATCATCATCACTTTCATAGTCGCACACCGACTCCGTATAGCATGATCCTTAAGCAGGGTCCAGGGGTATAACTATGTGTAGTGACTTATTTTCAGAAATCATTTTCTACTTTTTCAAATTAATCACCCCGTTCATGTTAGTGGCCCAATCAATTACTAAGATCGCGGGGTAGGGATTGCTATCATCAACAATCTCTATCACTTCAAAGTCTGCTAGCACGCTCACTACCTCAATATCCACAGTGATTCCCTATAATCACCCCATGGGTATTATCTTCTGTTGGTTCGCCATTCACAGCTAAATAGGAGACCATTGTAGCGTAAGTTGCCCCATTCACTCCCATGTCTACTTTGGAAGAACATTCACATTTGACCCTAAATCTAGAATAACTTGATCCATCTCATATTCTCCAATCTCCACAGTTAGTATCATTTCTCTTCCTGTCCTTGTCTTGTGTTTTTCGATTTTCTTGACTAAGAGCGATTCTCCTGGCGTGGTCCCAGCGCATCTCTTAATGAGCTCCTATAACCCTTTTACAGCTTTACTGTCACGTAGTAACTTCATGCATGTTCCAAGAACATTATGAGCATGGATGGGTCCATCTCCGTCTTTGGCCTATCTTTTCTTCCTGAAGTGGAGGCCTCTGCAAATCTCTTCTTAGCTTCCATGAAGGCTTCCCGAGCTCGCTCCAAATCAAACTCCGCTTTTTTTGCCAGTGCTTTGCAAAACCAAGTACTATCTTCTGGTTGTTTTCCTTTGTCATCTCCCATCGCGATTCCACTTCAGAGCACAATGTTCACATTGGGATCTTCCTCGCGTGGCTCAGATCTCATCATCTATAGGTTCTGAGTTGGGGGAGGTGGTAGCGCTCCTTTGTAGCATATCTTAGCTAGCAGTGTAGGAAAATATTTCGTCTCATGATCAAAAAAGGTGCAATATAGACAAGATGGCTGCGTCAGATTCATACAATCATGGGCATAATGTCCTGGCCCTCCGCAATTGTAGCATATCAACTGGCTGCGACCTCTTCTAGGTCCTCCTCCACCTCAACCTTGTCCGCCCCCCTGAAATCCTGTTCGCGCCAGTCTTAGATTTTGGTCTAGGGTCCGTGATTCAGCCTGAATTCTATAGGTGGGAGTTCTTTCCATCATCAATGCATAGCTTCTACAAGTGCACTCATCGTGTCCCATCGACCTACAAAAATTACAGAACAATTGTTGCAAATTTTGTGTATATTTCTGTAACAATTGATAGTTGTATGTAGCATGTTTTCCTCCTATTTGACAAATCATGCACCACAGAGTAGGCACCACGCTAGGTGAAATGGATGGAAGAGGCAGTAAAATCTTTAAATTTGGTCAAATTGGCTCTTTCCTCAACACCAGTTCTAGTAAGCCCGGACTATACTCAGGATTTCATATTTTCTTCATTTGCTTCAGAGCATACTATGGCAGCGGTATTATTGCAGAAGAGAGAGGATCATGAAAAACCCATTAAATTTTTCAGCAGAGCTATAAGAGACGCAACTTTAAAGTATAACATCATTGAAAAGCAGGCTCTTGCACTTGTGAAGGCATTGAAAGATTTCTGAGTGTATATTCTACATTCTCACGTTCTGGCCTATGTTCCTAATGTTGTTGTAAAGGATGTTTTAGTGCAGGCCAATCCAGAAGGAAGAAGAGGCAAGTGGATTGAAGCCTTGTTGGAATATGACATAGAAATAAAGCCCACAAAACTGGTGAAAGGACAGGGATTGGCGAAGCTAATGGCTGAATCAAACTTGCATGCTTTGGACATAAATCTGATTGCTGCTTTGTTTGATGAAAACGATGAAGAACCACCAACTCAGATATATGAAATGTTTGCTCTTTCTCCATGGTATTCTGATATCATATATGTGCTCAAAAATTTGTCACCTCTGCCCGGCATGACTAGAAACAAAGCGAGAACACTTAAATTGAAGGCTACCAAGTTCTGCATTCTTAATTCAGCAATGTATTGGAAAGATCCTGGTGGAGTTTTGTTAAATTGTTTGGTGGAAGAGGAAGCAAAGCAAGTCATGGAGGACTGCCACCAAGGAGACTGTGGAGGTCACCTCTTTTGGAAGTCAAGAGTGAACAAAATTTTGAGAGCAGGGTACTATTGGCTGACATTGTTTGCTGATGTATATAAGATGGTTAAGCGTTGTCACAAGTGTCAAATTTTTGAAGGAAAGCGAAAGTTACAGCCTCTACCACTCAAGCCCATAGAGGTGACGCCCCTTTTCACCAATGGGGGTTGGATTTCATTGGTGAAATTCATCCCGCTTCTTCCTGACAACATACTTGGATCCTCATAGCCATAGATTACTTCACAAAATGGATTGAGGCAATCTCCACCAGACAAGCTACAGATGCGGTGATCATTTCATTCCTCGAAAATAACATCTTGTCTCGTTTTGGTTGTCCGAACAAGCTAATCACTGATAACGCAACAACTTTCAAATCAAAGCGGATGGTAGAATTTTGTCATAAATATCACATTATTTTGGGTCATTCAATGGCCTATCATCTGCAAGGCAATGGATTGGCAGAATCCTCAAACAAATCATTGGTCAACATAATCAAGAAGCTGCGGGAAATGAACAAGAAGTGTTGGCATAAAAGGTTTTTAAATGCGCTTTGGGCAGATCGGGTAAGCCAGAAGAAGTCCACAGGTACGTCACCATTTGAGCTGGTTTATGGAGTTGATACAGTATTTCCTTCCTCTCTCGCTGCCACGGTTGTCAAACTTCTTCAGGAGGCCGACAGTGAAGAAGATCCCATGCAAAGGAGGCTGAATCAAATGGTCCACTTGCAGCAGACCAGGGAAGAAGTTTTCAAGAACACATCCAAATTGCAGGAGAAAATCAAGAAAATTTATGATAGAAAGGAAAAGGTGGATAAATTTCAGGTGGATGATGTAGTGTTGAAGTGGGATGCAAGAAATGAGGAGAAAGGCAAGCACGGTAAGGTCGAGAACCTTTGGAAAGGTCCTTTCAAGATCGCAACATATCGGGGGCAGAATGCTTTTCTTCTTAAGGAAATAAATGAAGAGGATTGTCCAGGAGGGCCGATCAATGGTTGGCTGCTCAAGCGGTACCACTTCTAAGTTATCAAACGCTGCTTCCACTTTCATTGTAAATACCAATTTATTTCAGTTTCGTTAGAGTTGTTCAAATTAGTCTTTAAGTCATTTTAATGACAAGTTTGAGTCAGTTTTTTGGTCGTTTTAGCTTCGTAAATGAGTCAGAGTCCGGTATTATCTATCAAAATGATGACTCCATAGCCCAATGGACGAAGGCACTGTCTAGCTCCTCTAGAGATCTGCTGTTCTTGGCACCTCCAAGGAGCTACCATCCCCCATTGGAGCCAATGTTAGAGTCGGTCTGGTCAAGTCCTCCGTCAGAGATCAAAACTCTTTATGCATTTCATGATTAGGTGTCCCGCTCCATTCTCCCAGTTGCATTCCGCTAGGGGCCTGCCATAATCTGACAGAGAAGGTCATTATAGTCATATCCCCCCCTCATGTCTGGCTCCTACTGGCTCAAGTCTTTTATCAATCATCATCGAAATCCATGACAGTCAAGGTCTGGTCCTTTATAGGATGAAGGGAATTTTGAGGTATAGGTCTAGGAATTCATCAATTCGGTACTTGAACATGTCCAGCAGAGTCATGTAGGCCAGAGTGAGGCCCTTAACAGTTATGGTTTAGAAAGCTTCATTGTCATGTGGATAGACTTCGACTCTTCTTCAAAACTCTGTTTTGAAGAAAAGTCAAACAATGTCATTTATGACAAAATTTGCCAAAACGTCGCCAATTTATTTTTCAGAGGCAGTCATGGTTTCCATGGCCAAATAACCTGTCGTGCAATCCCTGCAAAGAGTGCCAAAAATTTCATCATTTGAGCTAAAATTTCAAAGGGAAAGTGAAAATCAGTGTATTCTAAAGTCAATGAAAAAGTGCCAAAACACAATATTAGAAAATGGGTTTCTGAAGAAGAAAAAATCAAACTCATTTATCCCAAAGATTTATATACAAGTTTTCCACCACAATCAGAGGCATTATGCAAATCAAAACCAGTGGGAGACATAGCAAAGATATTGGAGTGCGTTGGTGAGCATTTGGAGTAAGTGGGAGTCAGTTTTCAGGGCGCGGTGCACACAGTCAGGGGCGCGGCGCACACACAGGGTGCGGCGCACACACAGGGCTCGGCACACACAGCCCCCACCCCCAGTTCAAAGTTGTAATGCGTGCGGCGCATACACAAGGTGCAGCGCACTGGGCTTTGCGTGCGGCGCATACAGGCCGAGGAGTAAACAAGCAGCGAAAGGTCAGTTGGAGGTAAGGTTAAGGGCGCGACGCACATAGCCCCCGCCCCACTGTTCAAGCTTATAACGTGCGTGGCGCACACCTGGAGCGCGGCGCACACAAACTAGAGCGCGGCGCACAAAAACATAGAGAGGATGAGCACCTTCTTGCTGCATAAGACCCCTCAGCAACAGCTTAATAGTGTCTATCACTTCGCTCTCATTCGGATTTTGGTAGATCATCAGTTGGGATTGAAGGGCATTGCTTGGGAGGACTTCATCTCCCATGACTTCTTCAGCACACCACAGGTACTATCAGGGCTTGAGCAGGAGTTGGGTGGTTCTTCTTATCAGCATGAGCATCATGAGACCACTACCATGCCAGCTTTCATTACATATCAGAGAGGCAGTAGGCACTTGTTTGCAGCAATAAAGCGAGTGTTATCTCCACCTGGGGTGGAAGGGGCCTCGCTTCCGGCATCGACTACACAAGCACTGGACAAGGGCAAGGAGCCCATGCATGATGAGGGGACATCAGGTGCACAAGAGACCGGTGTCATCCTCATTCCAGATGAAGAGACAGAGGCAGAAAATGCCAAACTTAGGATGACCATTCAGGAAAAGGACACGGAGATCAAAGACTTGATACTGAATTTCGAGAGGGCTAGATGGGTCATCAAGTATCTGGAGTAGAGAAAAAAACAACTTGAGGACCAATAGACGATCATGGAGCTGCAAAGCATTCGTGAAAATTGACAAGCTGTCTAGCAGAGAAGGATTGAGCTCACTACCTTGGAGCAAGAGATCAATAACGACTGTGAGACTTGGTTGGATCGGGTCAACCTACACTTGGAGAAAAATCTGGAGAAGGAAAATAGGGACACTGCCATACTGAAGAGGATGGCTTGTCATTACAAGGCGCGGAACATGAGCGCAAAGGCCCGAATAAGGAGTTTGAAGGCTAAATTGAGCGAAGCAACAAAGGAAGAAAAAAAGGCAAAAGAGAAAGATTGGCTTCGAATCTTGGCTGAAGCTTCCTTGGAACAACATAACACTTCATAGAGGACCTCCAGCCCAAATTTCAAGGAATTTGGGAAACTTTTGGCAGCACGACAAATTTTTGGCACAAAAACAGGTTTTTTCTCTATACACGTCGTGCCGGTAAGATTGGGAGCTCCAAATGAGAAATGGTTTGCGTTTTTGGATTTGGCATGCAAAATAAAAATTACTGGCACTGGGAGCAAGAAATTTGGAGAAGATCTTGGCCAACAAAAGGGTAAAATACACTCAAAAATGGCCTCACTGCCCCTATTTTGACACAGGAAGTAGTCTTGGGAGAATGAAGATTTGGAGGGGCAAATCAGCTCCAAATTCAAAAATTCCAGTGGGGTTGGAAATTAGAATCAAATATATTTCCAACGAGCTATCCTGTGCTCATTTGGGACTCCGGAAAGTGCCTCAAAAATGGCCTCAAAGTGGCGCGACACATACAGGAAAGGAGCGCGACGCATATAGGAAAAAAGGCCCAGAATGCCTCTATTTCACGAAATTTCACTTCCCGACTTTTTGTAAGTGGGGCCACTCATATGAACTTCAGTTTTTTGGCACCTAAGGTGGTTTTATAAGTATATTCACTCCAGATGGTCAGTTATCCAAGTGGAAAAGGAAGGCAAAGGGCCACCAAGCCATTTGTCATGTTTGTGGCGTTGCACCTGTAGCTGCTGTTTGGCTCTCCACCTTCAATTTGTAATGATTCGAGTAACTCCCCAACCCTTGGGCATTCTATCTCTTCATGGAAAATTCTATATATTGTATGCAAACCATTTGCAAGGGGTTGGTTGGCTTGTAACTTCTGGGAGACTGTGAGAAAGAAACTCTGTTTCTGCATTGTATATTTTTTACAGAGGATTAATGAAAGGAAGTGGCTTTGTTTCATGAGATTCATGTGGTTGTGAGTGTAGAAAATGTGTCTCTTATGTTTCATTTGTATCTTTTTATGTTTCATAGTTCATTTCATATTCATTTCCAGTGAAGTTTTCTAAGTTAGCTAAGGTAGAATTCAATTTTATTGATTTTCCTGTGGGAAAATTTCATGTACAATGTTCATTCATCCATTGAAAAGGATTCATGTTGTCTGTGCCCTTTTCACCCTCTTAATCAATCTCTCCATTCCGCCATATATTAAAACTAAATTTCTATGCTTTCCGCCTACCTTGCCTCATGAAATAATCCGTGCCTTTGTATTAAGTTCTCTGGTCATTGAGGTCCATTGGTCCCATACCATCCCAGAAACACATTCATTCATAAAATTCACTTCTTATGTCCATATTCACTTACTAGCCTAAGATAAATAGTTCACTGTAAGTCATCTCAGGCCATTTCATTTATCAATTCACTTAGCGTGACTCGGAGAGAGCCCTCTCCCGTTCTGGTAGGGCTAGCTACCAGACTGAGCGTGGTTTGTGGTTACCCTGAATTTTGCCTTCTTTAAGCCTAAGCCAGATTTAGGTGCTAACATAGTGGCTACTCCATTGGGGATAGAATCAAATCCCCTTGCTTCTTAATAATTCTAAGCTTCTGGATGATAAGTTTAGGATTTGATAGGCTGACGTAAAATAGGTTGTGTCCTTTGATTTTTTCTTAATAGCACGTTGGCTTCTCGAAGATACACCAGAGCTAATCTAGATCCTGAACCTCCGCTCATCTATGGATATCCCAATTTGATTTCAAGAAATCGTCATCAAGAAAGCTCTATATTGCCCGTGCTCAAATCTCATTCATGCTTGAACATTTTTGAGTATATTGAAGAGCTAGAGTTTGACGAGCAGTTTGAATTATCGTTGTTTGAAACCAAGTTCGAAAGAGCGGTTGACTCTACTGTCCACAATCCACAATTTCTTGTAGACTTGGAGACGAAAAGGGCTAACTAGTCTATTGATAACTACATAATAGCTCAGCTTCAAACTCCCATTGGTAGCCCCTTACAAACTGTGCACACTCCTCCAACACCTCCGAGGACAAATCCACCAAGAGTGATGGCTGCATGTTTCGCACCGCTTGTTTTGCCTCAAATTTTAGATGATATGCCCGCTGATTACCAAAGAAAAATCCCATTCTTTGATGGCACTCCTAGTGGCATTACTGCGCAGCAACATGTGGACAGAATGGTAGACTTTTATGAACTTCATGAGATAGATGCGGAAAACGTGGCGATGAGACTTTTCGTACAAACATTTGCTGGTGAAGTAAGGAAATGGTTCAGAGGTTTATCGGCTGCACGTATTGCCACCTTGGCAGACCTACAAAGACAATTCTTGAAATGCTAGGAAGTGAAAAAGAACCCTCTTCAAATTCTGTCTGAATATGTGCAAATCAAGAGAAACATTGGTGAGTCGGTCAGAGATTATTGCATTAGATTTAATGCAATGTATAATGAAATTCCAAATAATATAAGGCCACTCGTGGGACTAGCCATGTTGAAGTTCCCGAATGGTTTTGATGCTGATATGGCTTATCAATTGAGAGAAAGAGAACCGGCTACAATGGAAGACATGCAGAAGATAGTAGTCAGCGTTGAAGCAAATCTGCTGACCAAGAGGGCTAGAGCAAAAGCAGAAAAGAAGGTCACTGCAAAGGAAGAATCTTCCTCAGTAGATCAGCTACTTGGGAAGGTAGAGCAGATGCTTGAGAGAGTGAAGCTAGATAAACCAGAGCCACAAGTTAGAAATCCTAACTTCCGTGGCCAACAACAACCACAGTATAGGATAAGACAGAGAGATCAGCGAGCTCAAGAGCCAATTGCACAACAATTAGTACAAACACCTTTGCAGCAAAATTTTGTGCATGGACCGGAATTAGATGAAGATGGGAATGTAATAGGTGAAGAAAATCATCTCTTTACTCCTGACGATTTGCCTACTTATCTCACTGAAGAGGAGGAATATACAGAGAATTCAACTGCACACAAAGATGGAGATTTCATTCTAGCAAGCAACACCGTCTTGGAGGAACAATCAGATGAATATCAAAGAGGCTACATGAATGCTTTGTCCGCCCAATAGCAGCGATATTCACTTAGAAACAGGGATGTGCCAGTCAGACCCATTCAGAAAAAAAAGATGTTGAAGTGCCAAAGAATGATTCAGCTGGTACACAAAGGAAAGGAAAGGAGGTGGTTGAAACAGAGAGCAACAAATCAACATCAGCACAACCAACAAATCAGCAAGTTACATCGAAAGAAAGGGAGAGGAAAGAAATCTCGGTCAAAGAGGTGGAGAGGATTCCCGTGTTCAATTTAGAGAATGAGATTTCCAAACTAAAAATACCCATCCCTTTGACTGAAATATTGAAGAACAACAGTTATAAAGGACACGTATCTAAAATGTTAAATTTGGATCCGATGTCAGACATGGTGAATGTCGAAGATGATAAGCCTGAAATGATTTTTGGGCCAGCATCAAATGGCGAGTCTCATGACAACGAGATGCCACCTTTCTACATCAGTTTGAGGTTGCATGATTTTGTTTTACATAACGCCATGTTCGATTCTGGAGCCTCTCACAATCTCATGCCCAAGGCAATCATGGACAAGCTTGGTCTGGACGTCAGCCGACAATATCATGATCTCTATTCGTTCGATTCCAGCAGAGTAAGATGTATAGGTCTCATCAAAGACTTGGTTGTGAGTTTGGATCAGCTCCCCATGAAGAATGTTTTGATGGATATTGTGGTGGCAGACATTCCTCCAAGGTTTGGCATGCTTCTTTCCAGGTCTTTGGTAGCGAAACTAAAAGGGACACTACAACTAGACTTCTCCTATGCAACAATTCTAGTCTTTGGACAAATGAGGAAATTATATCGGGAACAGAAAATGAAGTACATGATCACAAGCAAGGAGAAACCAATAAATCATCCTATTAACTATGTACATACA
Source organism: Pinus taeda (assembly GCA_000404065.3). Classification (NCBI taxonomy): domain Eukaryota; kingdom Viridiplantae; phylum Streptophyta; class Pinopsida; order Pinales; family Pinaceae; genus Pinus; species Pinus taeda. The sequence goes on along the minus strand of APFE030910794.1, from coordinate 59,313 downwards.
GATTTAGAGTCTTTTGTTTTGTATTCAGATAGTTTAAATGATATAGATAGTCAATTAGTAGAAGCAGATGATATTCCGGAAATAACATAAAATTTCAGAGAAGTTCTAAAGAAAGAGGAACAAAAACAGCAGGACACCGTTGGGCAATCAGCTGAAAGCAATGGACAACAAGCAGGCAAGGCACAACAAACAGATTTCCAACACTTGCAAGAGGAGGAGGAAGGATTGTGGACCATGGATTTTGATGGAGCAGTAGGAAATCATGGCGCTGGAATAGGAATTTGGGTACGCAGTCCCTTCTTCGCCCCAAACAAGGTCCCTAGTAATGTACGGGTTTGCTCTTACAAGTTGGCTTTTGAATGTTCAAATAATGAAGCTGAGTACGAAGCTCTGATTGCTGGCCTAAAAATTCTAAGAAAGCTGAACGCTAAGAGGATTTCAGTATATGGCAACTCCGAATTGGTTATCAAGCAGGTCAGAGGCGAATATCAAGCGAAGCATCCTAAGATGCGGGCCTACTGTAATGCAGTCCTAGACATTTTGAAATTATTCTCAGAATACACCTTGACAAGTGTGCCTCGCATACAAAATAGCATTGCTGATGCTCTTGCTAAAGCAGCGAGTAGTTTGAAAATCCCAATGAACTCTAGTAACAAATTCGAAATCCATGTCAAGCACCGTCCAACCGTTCCAAACAATCAGAGATATTGGCAAGTGTTCCAAGATGATGACGAGATTGATGATTTTCTGCAAAACAAAGGCAAGTTTAAAGAGACCTTAATTGATGAAGAGAATGATGATGGAAAAGGCAATGGTATAGATGAAATGCAGATCAATGAAATGGACGTGTTGCAGCTGAAGAATAACGTTATTCCCAAAGGCTTGATACCTCTAGAAGAACTCTTCGATCAGGATGATGTAGCCCGCAAGCCAACATTGCAGCCAATAGAGAAGGATGTGGAAGAGGTCAATATCGGGACAGTTGCGAATGCTAAACTGGTAAATTGTCTAAAGCATTGCCGCCAAAGATCAAGGATCAATATATCAGTTTGATGTCTTCATTTAGAGATGTGTTTGCTTGGGACTATTCTGATTTAAAGACATGTGACACCAACATAATTCAACATACTATACCCATCAAGCCTAATAAAAGCCATTCAGACAAAAGTTGAGAAGGCTAAATCCAAAGTTGCTGCCATCTCTTGAAAAAGAAATCAACAGGTTGTAAAAATCAGGAATCATTGTGCCAATCAGATTTTCAGATTGGATCTCCAACTTGGTACCCGTAAGGAAAAAGACAGGGGAAATTCGCCTATGCATCGACTTCAAAAATCTTAACAAAGTCTCATTGAAGGACAACTATCCACTGCCCAAAATGGACCATATTCTTCAGCGAGTAGTGGGGGTATCTCACATGTCATTGCTTGATGGTTATTCTGGATATAACCAAGTTTCTTTCATGAGGATGACCGAGACAAGACAACGTTCACCACTCCATGGGGGACCTTTCATTACGTGAAAATGCCTTTCGGTTTGAAGAATGTGGGTGCCACATTTCAGCATGCTATGGACTTGGCTTTTGCAAACGAGAAGGATGTCTTTTTGGTGGTGTATTTGGATGATTTGACAGTGTTTTCTAAATATGATGAAGAGCACATGTACCATCTTAAAACTATCTTCCTAAAGTGCAGAAAATATGGCTTGTCGCTAAATCCAAAGAAGAGCCTGTTCGCCATGGAAGAAGGCAAACTACTCGGACACATTATCTCCAAGGATGGCATCCATATTGACTGGGCACGTGTGCAAGAAATTCAGCAAATAGATCTACCCCAGAATAAAAAGGAGATACAATCATTCAATGGCAAGATGAACTTCCTCCATCGCTTTGTACCCAATCTCGTGGAGCATCTAAAAGAAATGACAAACATTCTTAAGAAGGACAGGCAAGTGAAATGGACGTAAGAGGCGGTAAAATCTTTCAATTTGGTCAAATTGGCTCTTTCCTCAGCACCAGTTCTAGTAAGTCAGGACTATACTCAGGATTTCATATTGTTTTCATTTTCTTCAGAGCATACTATGGTAGTGGTATTATTGCAGAAGAGAGAGGATCATGAAAGACCCATTGCATTTTTTAGCAGAGCTATAAGAGATGTAGCTTTAAAGTATAACATCATTGAAAAGCATGCTCTTGCACTTGTGAAGGCATTGAAAGATTTCCGACTGTATATTCTACATTCTCACGTTCTGGCCTATGTTCCTAACGTTGCTGTAAAGGATGTTTTAGTGCAGGCTGATCCGGAAGGAAGAAGAGGCAAGTGGATTGTAGCCTTGCTGGAATATGACATAGAAATAAAGCCCACAAAACTGGTGAAAGGACAGGGATTGGTGAAGCTATTGGCTGAATCAAACTTGCATGCTTTGGACATAAATCTGATTGTTGCTTTCTCTGATGAAAATGATGAAGGACCGCCAACTCAGATATCTGAAATGTTTACTCTTTCTCCATGGTATTCTGATATCATATATGTGCTCACAAATTTGTCACCTCCGCCCGGCATGACTAGAAACAAAGCGGGAACACTTAAGTTGAAGGCTGCCAAGTTCTGCATTCTTAATTCAACACTGTATTGGAAAGATCTCGGTGGAGTTTTGTTAAATTGTTTGGTGGAAGAGGAAACAAAGCAAGTCATGGAGGACTACCACCAAGGAGACTGTGGAGGTCACCTCTTTTGGAAGTCAACAACAAACAAAATTCTGAGAGCAGGGCACTATTGGTCGACATTGTTTGCTGATGTATATAAGATGGTTAAGCGCTATCACAAGTGTCAAATTTTTGAAGGAAAGCGAAAGTTACAACCTCTACCACTCAAGCCCATAGAGGTGAGCGCCCCTTTTCAGCAATGGGGGTTGGATTTCATTGGCGAAATTCATCCCGCTTCTTCCGGACAACATAAATGGATCCTCACAACCACAGATTACTTCACAAAATGGATTGAGGCGATCCCCACCAGACAAGCTATAGATGCGGTGATCATTCCATTCCTCGAAAATAACATCTTGTCTCGCTTTGGTTGTCCGAACAAGCTAATCACCGATAACGCAACAGCTTTCAAATCAAAGCGGATGGTAGAATTTTGTCATAAATATCACATTATTTTGGGTCATTCAATGGCCTATCATCCGTAAGGCAATGGATTGGCAGAATCCTCAAACAAATCATTGGTCAACATAATCAAGAAGCTACTGGAAATGAACAAGAAGAGCTGGCATAAAAGGTTGGTAAATGCGCTTTGGGAAGATCGGGTAAGCCAGAAGAAGTCCATAGGTACGTCACCGCTTGAGCTAGTTTATGGAGTTGATACAGTATTTCCTTCCTCTCTCGCTGCCCCAGTTGTCAAAATTCTTCAGGAGGCTGGCAACGAAGAAGATCCCATGCAAAGGAGGCTTAATCAAATGGTCCACTTGCAGCAGACCAGGGAAGAAGTTTTCAAGAACACATCCAAATTGTAGATGAAAATCAAGAAAATTTATGATAGAAAGGCAAAGGTGGATAAATTTCAGGTGGATGATGTAGTGCTGAAGTGGGATGCAAGAAATGAGGAGAAAGGCAAGCACGGTAAGTTCAAGAACCTTTGGAAGGTCCTTTCAAGATCGCAGCATATCGAGGGCAGAATGCTTTTCTTCTTAATGAAATAAACAGAGAGGATTGTCCAGGAGGGCCGATCAATGGTCGGCTGCTCAAGCGATACCACTTCTAAGTTATCAAATGATGCTTCCACTGTCATTGTAAATACCATTTTATTTCAGTTTCGTTAGAGTTGTTCAAATTAGTCTTTAAGTCATTTTAATGACAAGTTTGAGTCAGTTTTTTGGTCGTTTCAGCTTTGTAAATGAGTCAGAGTCCGATATTATATATCAAAATGATGACTCCATAGCCCAATGGATGAAGGCACTGTCTAGCTCCTCCAGAGATCTGCTATTCTTGGCACCTCGAAGGAACTACCATCCCCCATTGGAGCCAATGTTAGAGTCGGTCTGGTCAAGTCCTCCGTCAGAGATCAAAACTCTTTATGCATTTCATGATTAGGTGTCCCGCTCCATTCTCCCAGTTGCATTCCGCTAGGGGCCTGCCATAATCTGACGGAGAAGGTCATTATAGTCATATCCCCCCCTCATGTCTGGCTCCTGCTGGCTCAGTTATTTTATCAATCATCATCGAAATCCATGACAGTCAAGGTCTGGTCCTTTATAGGATGAAGGTCATTTCGAGGTATAGGTCTAGGAATTCATCAATTCGGTACTTGAACATGTCCAGCAGAGCCATGCAGGCCAGAGTGAGGCCCTTAACAGTTATGGTTTAGAAAGCTTCATCGTAATGTGGATAGACTTCGACTCTTCTTCAAAACTTTGTTTTGAAGAAAAGTCAAATAGTGTCATTTATGACAAAATTTGCAAAAAAGTCACCAATTGATTTTTCAGAGGCAGTCATGGTTTCCATGGCCAAATAAATTGTTGTGCAATCCCTGCAAAGAGTGCTGAAAATTTCGTCATTTGAGCTAAAATTTCAAAGGTAAAGTGAAAATCAGTGTATTCTAAAGTCAATGAAAAAGTGCCAAAACACAACATTAGAAAATGGGTTTTTGAAGAAGCAAAAATCAAACTCATCTCTCCCAAAGCTTTATATACAATTTTTCCACCACAATCAGAGGCATTGTGCAAATCAAAACCAGTGGGAGACATAGCAAAGAGATTGGAGTGCGTTGGTGAGCATTTGGAGTAAGTGGGAGTCGGTTTTCAGGGCACGGCGCACACACAGCCCCCGCCCCAGTTCAAAGTTGTAATGCGGGCGGCATACAGGGCAAGGAGTAAACTAGCAGCGAAAGGTCGGTTGGAGGTAAGGTTAAGGGTGCGGCACACACAAGCAATGCGGGCGCACACGCAGGGCGCGACGCACACAGCCCCCGCCCACTGTTCAAGCTCAGAACACGCGCGGTGCACACCTGGAGCGTGTCACACACAAACTAGAGCGCGACGCACACAGACAAAGGCGCGACGCATAGAACTAAAGTGCCCAGAACGTGCCAAATTCACTCATTTTTTTTGGAAGCACATAAATTTTCAAGGTAGGCTCTATTAACCCACTTGTTAATCAATTTTTTTAAAGACATGGTGGTTTTATGCCCAATGATGGAGATGAAACAAAACTCTTAAAGCGACCATATGAAGACACCAAGAGACCATTTTACTAGGGTTGTGCAATTGTATTGTTGATGCCAAGGTCCCCTTTTCCCTTCCTTATCTTTTTCCCTTGTTCCCCTATGCCATTTTTCCTATCATCACTGCCCTAAACTACCAAACTCATATTCCATTTCCCCTCCTCCTATTGCTCAATAGAAACCCCTAACCCTACCCTATCAAAAATCCCAAACTCCTCCCACAGCCCTAACAAATTTTTCCCTATAACCCCTATTCCCATTTCATCACTCCCTCCTAATAATCCCTGTTTCATTGTTCCCCTTGGTAACAGATACTACAAAGGCACCCATCCTCACACCATCATCAAAGGGGCAGCCTAATCACAGCCCACATTGCAGTCATGTCATCACAACATTCGTCCGAGTATGAGAGGGAGACACAGAGTGACTCATCTTCAGAAGAGCAGGCTCCCAGGAGACACCACAAGAGTGGAAGACATGTCAGGGATGAACCCACTACCCTCACCAAGCTACAAGCATGCCCTCTTGCCATGTCATCCTTCCAGTACTTATCATGCTTCGAATTTTTTCAAAGGGTGACAAATGTCAGGGTTCATCATGAGTTGGCCCAGTTATTTGTGCTTCATCTACATGGAGGTCAGTCTACCTTGGCCGGGGTCACTTTCACCTTGACACCCGAAGCTATATCATTGGCAACAGGTATTCCAAATGTTGGGGAACAGTGGCATAAGAAGAAGAAGGTGGAAAGGCATCACTATGAGCCTTACATCAAAACCAGATTCGTGGATGAGCTCACAAGAGTATTTCCCTTCAGATACTTGAAGAATGAGTATGCTCCACTCATGAGGTTGATCATGAAATACTTCAGCTGTGAGGGGAGGTTCTCTAGACTGTATGCCTATTATATTCGCCTGCTCATGCACTTTACCAGGGTGAGGATGATGAACCTCCTGTTCTTCATATGCAAGAATATAGAGAGGATGAACACCTTCATGCTGCATAAGACCCCTCAGCAGCAACTTAACAGTGTCTATCACTTCGCTCTCATTCGGATTTTGGTAGATCATCAGTTGGGATTGCAGGGCATTGCTTGGGAGGACTTCATCTCCCGTGACTTCTTTAGCACACCACAGGTACTATCAGGGCCCGAGCAGGAGTTGGGTGGTTCTTCTTATCAACATGAGCATCATGAGACCACTACCATGCCAGTTTTCATTACATATTAGAGAGGTAGTACGCACTTGTTTGCAGCAGCAAAGCGAGTGTTATCTCCACCCGAGGTGGAAGGGGCCTCGCTTCCGACATCGACTACACAAGTATTGGACAAGGGCAAGGAGCCGATGCATAATGAGGGGCCATCAGGTACACAGGAGACCGGTGTCATCCTCATTCCGGATGAAGAGACAGAGGCAGAAAATGCCAAACTTAGGATGACCATTCAGGAGCAGGACACGGATATCAAAGACTTGATACTGAATTTTGAGAGGGCTAGATGGGTCATCAAGTATCTGGAGCAGAGAAACAAACAGCTTGAGGACCAACAAACGATCATGGAGCTGCAAAGCATTCGTGAAAATCGACAAGTTGTCCAGCAAAGAGGGATCGAGCTCACTACCTTGGAGCAAGAGATCAACAACGACCGTGAGTCTTGGTTGGATCGGGTCAACCTACGCTTGGAGAAAAAGCTGGAGAAGGAAAACAAGGACACTATCATACTGAGGAGGATGGCTTGTCATTACAGGGCGTGGAACATGAGCGCAAAGGCCCAAATAAGGAGCTTGAAGGCTAAATTGAGCGAAGCAACAAAGGAAGCAAAAAGGGCCAAAGAGAAAGATCGGCTTCGAATCTTGGTTGAAGCTTCCTTGGCATAGCATAGCACTTCATAGAGGACCTCTAGCCCAAATTTCAACGAATTTGGGAAAATTTTGGTCGCATGACAAATTTTTGGCACAAAAACAGGTTTTTTCTCTATACGCACTGCGCCACCGGCGTGACGCGTAATATTGGGAGCTCCAAATGAGAAATGGTTTGTGTTTTTGGATTCAGCACACAAAATAAAAATTATTGGCACTGGGAGCAAGAAATTTGGACAAGATCTTGGCCACCAAAAGGGCAAAATACACTCAAAAATGGCCTCATTACCCCTATTTTGACACACAGGAATCAGTCTTGGTAGAAGGAAGATTTGGATGGGTAAATGAGCTCCAAATTCATAAATTCCAATGGGGTTGGAAAGTAGACAGGACAGGCTTTCCAATGAGCTATCCTGTACTCATTTTGGACTCTATAAAGTGCCTCAAAACTGGCCTCAAAGTGGCGAGACGCATACAGGAAAGGGGCACGGCGCATATAGGAAAAAAGGCCAGAATGCCTCCATTTCATGAAATTTCGCTTCCTGACTTTTTGTAAGTGGGCCCACTCATATGCACTTCATTTTTTCGGCACATAAGGCAGTTTTATAAGTATTTTCACTCCAGATGGTCAGTTATCCAAGTGGCAAAGGAAGGCAAAGGGCCACCAAGCCATTTGTCATGTTTGTGGCACTGCACATGTTGCTGTTGTTTGGCTTTCCACCTTCAGTTTGTAATGATTCGAGTTAACTCCCCAACCCTTGGGCGTTCTATCTCTTCATGGCACATTCTATATATTGTATGCAAACCATATGCAAATGGTTGGTTGGCTTGTAACTTCTGGGAGACTGTGGGAAAGAAACTATGTTTCTGCATTGTATATTTTTACAGAGGATTAATGAAAGGTAGTGGCTCTGTTTCATGAGATTCATGTGGTTTTGAGTGTAGCAAATGTGTCTCTTATGTTTCATATGTATCTTGTTATGTTTCATAGCTCATTTCATATTCATTTCCATT
>APFE030910794.1:17471-50828 GCA_000404065.3 Pinus taeda | reverse complement strand
CTGTTCTAGTAGGGCTAGCTACCAGACTGAGCGTGGTTTGTGGTTACCCTAAATTTTGCCTTCCTTCAGCCTAAGGCAGATTTAGGTGCTAACAGGACCCCTACTAACCATGAAATGAATTTCGTCAAACATGTCAAAAATATGTAATTTGCAGGTGTAAACAACAACTCTGAGCATATGGGTCTCATACTTATCTGAGAATCGCTAAGAAGCATTGTTCCCTTATATCATTAGCTTCATTATCATCTATTGGGTCATAGATACATTATCCATTCATTTACAAATCAAAACATAAGGAGATATGTACATCATCACTGTCATAAAACATGCTTAGAACCATCATAATAACAACATAAATATCAAGGATACATCAGCCATAGAATCCACATATACACCAATACATTTACACATAAGATATAAAGGAAAGAACCTATTATTAATGAATGCAAAAGCTAATCCGAGATGGGACTACCACGTTCCACCCGACCCTAGAATGGTTGAGCCAATCCTCTCTTCAGCCATTCACCCCTGTGCCATATTCCAAGCATGAATGTGGGATTCAAACCAAAATAACCAACTATGGAATACCAAGGCTAAACCATGTCACCCTCATCAATAGAAATTCACCTTTACCGCAATCCATATCGGATCACTAGGTAAAAACAATAAACATGTAATAATAGGCTTTACCATGATCTCCATCAGATCACTAGGCTAGAACAAGCATGGATTCCATTGGATTTATCCACCTACACTGTGAGGAATTTTCCTATCTCCTAGTCTCTCAGGCTTTATCATAATCCACATTCCAATCCAAGGATCACTAGGCCCTAAACTAAGACACCACCCTCTAGGCTTTACTGTATATCTTTTCATTCACCAGCAAGGATTCCTATTCCTAATCAAGGGCAACCACCTCTTGGCTTTACCATATATCTTTCCATTCACCAGTCGAAGATTCCTAGGCCCATCGAGGTAACAAAAAATACAGCTTTACCATAATCCACAGTCTGGTTAAGGGGTTACTAGGCCATGTTTTCTATCATTTGGAGATCCACCTCACTTAGCTTTGAATCTGTCTGGCAATTCAGCTCAACCAAAACATGAGAACCCCATCACACCATGGCTATTCGGAAATGGAAAGGCTAGGCTGAAAATAATGTCACACTTGGAAAAACCCATTCCATAACAACAAAGAACCACATGCAATACCATGCATGCCAAATCTAGTAAGGAAAAAACACATGCAAATTGATGCCTGCAAATAATCCTGTTGTAGTTGCTTGATCCTGCTCTTCTTTTCTTTCTCCTTCCTTCTTCTTGTCTTCTTTTCCTTTCTTGATCGAATTCCAAAGTGCTCCAAGAAAACTCTAAGTGTGCAAGAGTGAGAGAGATAGAGAGAGAGACTAATAAGAGAGCCCCAAAACTGAAATGAAAAAAGGTACAAGTTGATCCTCAAAATCCTTTTTATCAATTAGGCCTCTATTTTCTTCATTTTCCTTCAATTTACTCCTTACATGCAACCTGTGACATTTCACCTTCCTTTTCTCCTAATTTCCATTATTTTCATAAACAAAATGCCAAAAATGTCATTTTATCTTTCCAAATCCTTAGCCATTGTCTTTTCCAATTTCCTTAGCCATAATAAACTAGATGAACACCCACACTAGGATGCCTTGCCCAACATTCAGATTGGAATAACTGTCCCGTTAACCATGGTTATTATTTTTTACATGTAATTTTCACTAGGGTTATTACAAACCACTCTCTCAAAATTACAACAGCAAAGAACCCCTTGGTTCCCTACCAAAGTCCACAAAAAATATAAATAAAATCACTCCCCTTGGTTTAAGCCATCTCTTGCATGAGTCAAGGGTGCATGAATTTCCACTCTGTTTGATCATCCAAAAACTTACTCGTTCACCTCTATATTGGCACAAATCCACTCTACAACAAGGGTAGAGCAAGCCCTCATTTAGTTGCTCTCCTCGTTTGGAACTATTCCCAATTTTGTACATTTTCTCTGTTGTGTGTCTCCTCATTCAGTCCATTATATATATATATATATATATATATATATATATATGCTCCCATCATGAATGTGAATGATTTCTTGAGCACCGGATCAACCTCTCCATCTCCCTAGGTCGACTTTCGTTTTGTCTCCACTCATGTAGAAAACCCAACTTTTAGTCTCGTTGACTCATTATGTCTCAAGTGTTAGCGCTTGTGTAGACTCGACTCACTCCTTCCAATCTTTGGATGTGTTCATGTGGGCATGATCATTCCACCCCATGCCCATTTGAGTGAGTGCATTTGTTTCTGTTCTTAGCACCCTCACACCACTTCGGGTCCATTCGTGCCTGCTCGAGTGTCATCACATAGGCACATTTTAATATGACTTGGGTGCCTCTCATGTCATCTAGTCAACTTGGTGAGGAGGCACTAGTGCTTTGGGCGCTCAGTTTAGATGGGCGCCTAGGGGCCTTACATCCTTCCCCACCACAATTCTTTACCATCCTCAATAATCCTAGCACATCTTAGTGTATCCTCTCCTCAAATTCACAAATTTATTTCTCCTAACTCCCCATTGAATTTCGTCTCCCATCCATCCTCCTCCAGTGAATTCTTCCAAAACACAATATATTCTCGCTTCCTGTTATTGTCAATCCTTGTAGTCTTGTGGGAAACTATCTCCTCAAGCTATAAATTTTTATAAATAAAAATCAATCTTGGTCCACACAACGAATTTTCTCTCTTAGGATCATGTATGTCTACTAAGCATGGTTTCTGAATTGAGATATGAAGTTCATCAAGAAACTCACCCAATGTTTGTATGGAATAGGAAAATATTGCAATAGTCCTCCCTGTAGTCTGACATTTGGTTTGTCGTACTAATAAATGATGCAATTTTGTACATAGTCCTCCACACCACATCCCATATGCTCCCAGAAGTAACCTCTCTCCAATAATTCTAGTGTTCTATGTTGTCCTAGGTGGCTAACCCAAGACAAGTCATGAGACTCCTTCAAGAGCTCCTTTTGGAGTCCACTTATACGATTACAAAATAATAAGAGACCATCACAAATGTAGAATCTCTTGGTATTCCCTTCCTTTACCTACTTCATAATGTTCTTCTCTATAGAGTCTATCTCCAACCATACACGAATATTCCTTTGCAACTCTTCTATCATTTGAATCTGACCTTGTCCTAGCATAGGTGGGTTCTCTTCTTCCTCAATCACAACTGAATTTTCCTTTATAATCAAGGCATATTTTACAACACTGAGATTCCATGGCCTATATTAAAGGCTCATGTAAAAATTTAATACAAATTCCTTACAATGTGCCTACTTCACTGGCAATCTAGGTTGAGATGTAAATCAACTTACTACAATGTTATCTTACTTGACCATAAATGATCTCCCAATTAAATAATTCCTCCACACATGAAGACAGTGGATGACTGATGTTATCTTCTTCTCATGAGTGGGATATCTCCTGTCCCTATCTTGTAACTTCTTGTTGTCGTAGGCTATTTGGGTGTCCATCCTGCATCACGACACTAAGGAATATTTTAAGTATGGAAATTTATTGTGCCGAAAGGTGCTCTACAGCCCAGTATAAGGGGAGATGTATAGGCGTACATGTTTGTAAAACTTAACATTTAACATAAACATTTATATGTTGGTTCAATATATATATATATATAAAATCTATATATATATATTATATATCAAAGAATAGGGGAGATGTGTACACGTAAATGTTTTGTAAAAGTTTAAAGTTTACATAAGAAGTTAAAAGTAATTAAATAATAAAAATTCATTTTTTATATTGTAATTTTGTTTTTATAAATAAAATTTATGAACCAATTTTTAGATAAAGAAAACCATAATATATATATCATTTAAAAATATATCACATCTAAATAGTATCTATAAATTAGATTTATTTTACCATATAAATTAAAACAAGTGGTTCAGGGTAGCTTAGTCCCTATCATTAAAGTTAGAAATTAATTGGTCAATGCTAAATTAATAGTGGTCAACACGCAAATTGAATCCTATATTATTTCTTTGGAAGGAGCTAATAAATTGAGATATGAAGTGGATAATTTAATTGATTGTTGAGGCACAAGGACTTGCACAAAATTTGGTGGGTGGTAACTGTTGAAGAATCTAGGGCATCTAGGTTAGGATGAGATTGTTCTGATAATGATAACTATTTGAGGTACTTTTTACTTTTTCTTATTAGCACAATATTCTCTTATTATTATTAGTGTGTGTTATCTTACTTCATCAAACAGTTAACAAAAACAAAAGAGACAAGAACACAACATGTTGGATCTCAGTAAGGGAAAAACCTCTCTCTCTCCTAGAGAGGGAAACCCTTCTGCAAATTTCTCTTTTTGAAGCTTCAATTGACAAATGCCAAACCCTAGACCCTTGACAAGTAGATCCTCCAAGAAAAAGACACAATCTCTCTTTCTCGTGTCCTTTAATTTATGCCTCCTTCTATATTGCACCTTGACCTCTTCCTTCGCTCTTCTTTCGACAACTGATGGCACTTTATGTAGAAACCCTAGGTCTCCTTAGAGACCTTTATTTTTGTATATTCATTTCCTTCTGAACCTCTCTTGGTAATCTTCCTTCTCCTTGATACTTAGACTAGAGAATGAGGCTTTTCTTAGGGTATATCTTCAAGTTAGAGGTTGATCCTATTAACCTTACTGCAACTCTGATTTATTCGCACATGTGGTTGATCTGGGGCTTGAAATAGACCCTTTTACTTGCTCCCTTTCTTCACTTTAGGTGGGACCTACTTCACTTGATATGGAGACTTATTAGGAGCCTCTTCTTAGCCCAATCAATATTTATGATGTCACTGCACTTATGAATATGATGTGACCATAGAAATACCCTTCTTCCTTCATGTTGTTACAAAATTTGGACCTAAAACAGTCCTTCAAAAACTTGAATTCATATCTCTCCTTCTTCGCTGGCCTAGAAGAACCTTCTTTCTCTTCTTCGAATCTCCTTCTTGAATCTCTTTCTCGCTAATTTCAAAGATCACTTGATGATCATTTTGTGAGGTTGAACTGCCCTATATATAGGAGTTTTTCCCTCCTATTTGGGCTGACTTGAGCTAGTGAGACTGACTTGACTTTAAGTGCACAAAAAATTCATTCTTCGAGCCGACATGAAGATGATACTTGTCCTTGCTTTGGAGGATCACCTTTGACATATTTCTTTGACTCTAGTACATATATTTACATATTGTAACATGCTCACATGGGTCTTCAACACTTACATTGACTCTTTGACTTTCCTAGAAACACTTAATCATGTGCTTGACCTACCAAATGGGCAAGAAACCCATTCTTGATAATTACAAAAATAATAATTCTTTTATTTTACTAGTACAAAGATCAACATTACATTTATGAATACAAAACCTAGTTAAAATTTCTTTGACACTCCCTCTTAACTAGGGAGGTACTCATACATCACTTTACAAGGTGTTTGGAAATTTTCAATATGAAGAATTCACATACGAGAAATTAGATTAGAAATCCATCTATTATAGCATCATAGTAACCAACATTGTTTCCAAATCAAGGCCTTTATTGACAACTCTATTTCTCATTAGATTAGAGCACAATGTTGGCGAGACCAATGACTATAGACACCTTCATCATTGTCTCTCAAGGTACATACCCACTCGAGTGTTCATTGAGTATGACCTTCTAGGACTATTCTTGTCTTGGGTTCTCACCCATCAAAGAATATCGATCCTCTTTCCTACTCTTATCTTGGATTCCCTACACATTGTTATGCAACCAACTCAGAAAATAGAAGAAAATATAGATCAACGACTTCAAAATCAGCCTCTTTGAGGGGGAAACCTCATTTACATTACACAAAAGAATAATTCTTGGATGATAAAAATGACAAGACATCCTTTCTATATATGGGAGTCTAAGGGGTCACAATATAATCAAAGTCAACATAAAAATAATATTCTAAGGGCACAACAATAAAAATAGTGGGCTTTTAAGGGGCACAATAATAACAATATGGGGACTATGATGGGCACAAAAGTACAATAAGGGGGTTCCACTTATAACAATAAGTGGCTACACTAGTAGTATAGGGACCTAACATGCCCCTCTCCTTCAAAAACATGTTGTCCTTAACACTTGACTAGTTATGGATGCTTCTGTATAAAATTCTCATCCTCCCATGTGGAATCTTCAGTGGGTAATCTCTTCCACTTGATGAGATACTCTGAAATTGATCGATTTCATAGTTGTCGATTTCTTGTTTCTATGACTGTTTTAGGTTCCAATATGATCTTTCCTTCCTTGTCAAGTTCTAGAAATATTGTTTAAACTGGGAGCTTGTCACTTATAACCTTCTTTAAGCATGACACATGGAAAACTAGGTGCACTCGTGAAGATGTAGGATGCTCCAATTTGTATGCCATAGTACCAATCTTTTGTAACACCTTGTAACCCCCTTATTGTATTTTTGTTCCCATGTAGTCCTTATGTTGGCATCCGATGCTCTTTGTATTGTTATTATATTGTTCTCCTAGGTATTGTAGTTTGTCTCTCATCTTCAATACCTTCTTGAAGTAGGGAGTTATTCCTTCTTACTTGAATATCTTAATCTTATATAATTCATTACACAATGATATCACTTCTCCAGTTGTACTGGATGAGAATAGCTCCAATAGTTTATCATAGATTTCTTTAGATGTTTCAAGCTTGGAAACATAAGGAATGAGAGGGTCCTTGATGGATTCCACCATAATCCTTTGAGCGCTTGCTTCATCCTTATTATACTTTGCTAGGGATTGAGTTTGATCCTTTGTAGGAATAGCGGCATTCCCTTTGATGTAGTCCATACTTTCATTTTCTTTGAGAAGTAGATCAGTCCTCTTTTTCCATGCAACGAAATTAGTAGTGCCAACCAATTTGTTGCTTTCTTTGCAAAAATAAATTTTGATATGTTCAGAAGGGAACATAAAAATCCTTACTTGAGAGAGTTGTTGTGAAGATATCTTGTTGCTTCCTCAAATATTTGATGATTTGACTTCTTAGATCTTGGAGTTCTTTAATATGTTTCCTTCAAGGTGCCTTATCAGAGATTTGCTTACTTCTCACTATGTAGATATGGAGATATTCAATGATGAGGTTAGATATTGGGTGCCTTTCTTTGAAGATGAAGGATCTTTGATGGAGAATATTCTTGGATTTACCTTCTTGTAGATGCCTTTAGATGGAGGGATTTCTTATTTTAGTAAGAACTTTGTTCCCAGGATGGTATTTCTTCTTAATGAGAGGAAATATTAATCCTTCTTGCCTTTGATGGATCTTGAACCCTTGCTTGTAGATCTGATGCTTCAATTTTTGTGTTCCCTTGCTTCTTAATCCTGATGCTTCAATATTATATATGTTCTTAAGATTCCCTTCCTTGATGTGTCACTTTAGCTTTGATACCATGTTGAAGAATCTAGCGCATCTAGGTTAGGATGAGATTATGTTGACGATAATAACTATTTGTGAGGTACTTTTTACTTTTTATTATTAGCATAATCTTCTCTTATTATTATTAGAGTGTGTTCTCTTACTTAATCAAATAGTTACCAAAAACAAAAAAGACGAGAACACAAGATGTTGGCTCTCAGCCTGGGAAAAAGCTCTCTCTCTCCTAGATAGGAAAACCCTTTTACAAATTTCTCTTATTAAAGCTTCAATTGACAAATTCCAAACCCTAGACCCTTGACATGTAGATCCTCCAAGAACAAGACATAGTCTCTCTTTATTTTATGTTTTAACTGATGCCTCCTTCTGTATTGCACCCTGGCCTCTTCCTTCGCTCTTCTTCCAGTAGCTGATGACACTTTTTGCAGAAACCCTAGGTCTCCTTAGAGACCTTTTTTTTGGTATCTTCCTTTCCTTCTCAACTTCGCTTGGTAGTATTCCTTCTCCTTGATACTTAGACTAGAGAATGAGGCTTTTCTTGGGGTATATCTACAAGTTAGAGGCTGATCCTCTTAACCTTACTGCAACTCTGTTTTCTTCACACATAATGTTGATCTAGGGCTTGAAATGGACCCTTTTACTTGCTCCCTTTATTTGATCTAGGTGGGATCTACTTCGCTTGATATTGAGGCCTATTAGGATCATCTTATTAGCCCAATCAAAATTTATTATGTTGCTACACTTATGATTCTAATGTGAACATAAAAAATACCCTTCTTCCTTCGCACATGTGACAAAACTTGGACCCAAAATAGTCCTTCAAAAACTTAGATTGATTTCTCTCCTTCTTCACTGGCCTAGAAGCACCTTCTTGCTCTTCTTCACATCTCCTTCTTGAATCTCTTTCTCCTTGATTTCAAATATCACTTGATGATCCTTTTGTGAGATCAAATTGCCCTATCTATAGGAGTTTGTCCCTCCTATTTGGTCCAACTTGAGCTAGTGAGGCTGACTTGACTTTAAGTGCACCAAAAATTCATTCTTTGAGGTGAAATGAAGAGGAGACTTGTATTTTCTTTTGAGGATCACCTTTGAAATATTTCTTTGACTCTAGTACATAGATTTGCATAATGTAACATGCCCACATGGGTCTTCAACAATTACATTGACTCTTCGACTTTCGTATAAGCACTTAAACATGTGAGTGACCTATAAAATGGACAAAAGACCCATTATTAATAATTACAAAAATAATAATTATTTTCTTTTACAAGTACAAAGATCAAAATTACATTTATGAAGACCGAACCTAGTTACACTTTCTTCAACAATTACATCTAGTAAGTCTACACATTTATAGTTGTATTCCTAGGAAAGTGCCAAGGAAAACATAAATAATGGTGGGAAGTGACTCTTGATAAGTATATTTATTTACATATTATTTCTATCCATTTTTTATGAAAACAATTTCTTAAATTATGGTGGGAAGTAACTAATCGTAAATATCTTATTTATGTGAGTATGAGTTAATATTAGAGTTAAGATGTATATTTTTCTCTGGAATTAAATTTTTTAAGAAGGGTTTGGTTTTAATTCTTTGTTTAAAATTAATTGTGTTAAGAGGTTTTTTATAATTTAGCGTATGGAGAGGTGTTTTATAATTGAGTGTATAGATATGTTCATGTTAAATCGTTACATTTAAAATTAAACTAGCATAGTTATATAACTTAAATGACCTACTAAATATCAAAACACCTATATAATAATACATCTCATGTTGTCAATATTTTAAAAAATCATAAAAATTAAGTAAACCAACCTCAATCCATATTAACTCTGGATCTACCAAGCACCAAGAGATATGGAGTGGAAAGGGAGAGATGGAGAGAGATTTAGGGAGAGAGGAGAGGAGGGAAGATTGAGAGAGAAGGAACAAAGAGAGAGAGAGAGAGAGAATGGGAAGAGAGAGAGAATGGGAAGAGAGAGAGGGAGACATAGAGATGGAGGGGGTAAAGGGGGGGCGAGACAGAGGGAGGTGGTAGAGGAATGGAGAGAGATGAAGGAAGAGATATATGAATTGAGAGATAGGATAGAGGGAGGGGGAGAGAGATGTATTTGGATTGGGAGAGAGAGGGAGGGAATAAGAAATACATAGAGAGAGAAATCTACAAGGAGAGGGAGTGACAAGGGAGAGATGTTGAGTGATTGAAGGAGAGACAAGAGTGAGAGGGAAGAGAGAGGGATAGGGAGAGGAAGATGGAGTGAGATAGAGAGACAAATAGAGATGGAGATAGAGTGTTTATGTTTGGCGGTGAGATAGAGAGATAACGAAGGAGAGACAGAAGGAGATTGAGATATAGTTAGAGGATGGAGAGAGGGAAGAAGAGAGAGACAAAGTGGGGGAGGGACGGTGAGAGAGATAGATATGGATAAATATAGCATGTGTGTTTGGGGGGTGAGATAGATATACAAAGGAGATATCGAAGGAGACATAGATAGAGATGGTAGAGAGAGAGAGAGAGAGAGAGAGAGGGAAAAAGGAGAGAGAAAGACAATGAGAGTGGCTGTGTGTGTGTGAGAGAGAGAGAGAGAGAGAGAGAGAGAGAGAGAGATAGAGAGAGTGAAATGGGGGAAAGAGGGAGGGGGATATAGAGAGAGATGGGAAAGAAAAGGAGGGGGAGATACAAGGTTATTCACTAAAATAAGATGTATATTTTAATTACTCTAGAATTATTTTTTTTAAGAAGGGTTTGGTTTTTATTCTTCGCTTAAAATTGTTTGTGTTAAGAAGTTTTTTCTAATTTAGTGTAGGGAGATGTTTATGTTATATTGTTATATTTAAAAATAAACTAGCATATTTATATTAAAAAACATAGATCCATCTAAACCCTAGATCTATCAAGCATGGAGAGAAATTAAATCTCTCTAGGTGCAAAACTTTCTTCAAGTTTTGCACTAAAAGTTTCCTTGGAGTCTTCATGTAGGATGGGCACCTAGTAGCCTATGACAATAGGAAGTTATAGGATAGGGAGAGGAGATATCATGTTCACGATAAGGAGATAACATAATTCATCCATTGTCATCAGGTGTGGAGGAATTATTTGATTTTGATATCTTCTTAAATTTTAGAAACCTTCGTGAATCTTACTAGTGCTGAACATGCAGAGTATAAAATGTTTGGTGATATTTTTGTAAAAATATTCAAATTTCTAATGATTTGATATAGTCTTTGTGTTGACATAGTGTTTCCATTGATGAAAACCAATGTCATTCCATTGATGTAAAAAAAAGTATAATGTCAAAAGGGGAGATTGTTGGACATAGAATGAAAGCCAATTTCATGTCATTTATGTCAAAACAAGGAAATTGTTGGGCAGAGTATTGTCATGTCAAAAGAGGTATGATTCCTTGGAAAATCATTGAGCATCTGTTGACATATCGATGATGATGAAGGAGTTATGATAGCTTGCAATTTATTGATTCTTTTTAAAGCTATGATAATAAAATGAGAATGTAGATGGTCAAGCTAGATAGTCCTCTCTGAGACCTTTCCAATGATATATTAAAATTGGTCAAACTCATCCAAAATGAAAAAATAAACAAGTTTGAAAGTGACATGGTGGAAAAGGATCAGAACGACAATTTTTTTTAAAGTCATGCCCATTTAGGGAAAATCTATGAATTCATGCAATATATGTGGTTGTTGGCATACAAACATGTGTGTTGTTTAATGGGGTTAAATTTCACACAATTATGGGTGGATATGATGGTTTTCAAAAGAATGAATGATAGATGGAGTGAAAACTTGCAAGACATTTAACAAAGGGCATGCCCTCTGACCTCGGCCATGTGGACCCGATCATATCATGGCAAATGGATTGATGTGGAGCCTTTAGCGACAAGACACATGGGTTGATTGCCCAATAGATAGAGCCAATGGAATTTTTACATGTCAACAATATGACACATGTGACACCAAAGGAAAGTTGACAAGTGGCAACATGAGATGATGTGTATCTACTATGGATGACATAATAGTATGATGTGGTAGTATGGTGGAGGACATGATAGTTGATGTGGCAATACAATGGATGAGGTGATAGCATGGTAGGGTGCCACATAGCATGTCCAACTAGTATTTTTGGGTGGCTAATTCAGCCAAATATTACTGAGAAGTGGCACCAATTATAGGGTGCTATGTGGCATGATAACATCATGTTGATGTCATCATCCAGTTGAACATAGACCCCTAAGGACACTACAATAGAATAGGGAAATAATGCTTAAAATTACACCAGAATTTAGTGTTTTTTAGTTCATGAATTGGACACCTTTCCCGATGAAAAAACGGGTGCTACCAGGTATGTTTGTACTAGTGCCAGATTTTGCGCCATAAATTACACTAGAAACAACATCACAAATAATGTTGGAAATAGCACCGGCGAAATAGAGCCATAAATAATGCCTGAAAAAGTGCCTAAAAGAGCACCCCACAGTTTTTCTGGAGTTGCACCGAAAGTTGTGTAGGAAATAACACTATAATTAGTACGAAGAATGATGTCGTAAATAGCACCATTTAGCACCACGACTTGCTTCAAATTTGGATCTTGGTTTGGCTTCTAATTTAATATCCAATTTTTCTTCACATTTTTCTTCTAGTGTGGCTTCCAATTTTACTTCAAAATTTTCTTCTAGTGTGGCTTCCAATTTTTCTTCTAGTCTGGCTTCCAATTTTTCTTCCAGTGTTGCTTTCAATTTTTATTCTAGTGTTGCTTCCAATTTTTCTTCTAGTGTGGCTTCCATTTTTTCTTCCAGTTTTGCTTCTAGTGTGGCTTCTAATTGTGCGTCCAGTTTTGCTTCTAGTGTGGCTTCCAAAAAATTATTATTGTTTTGAATACAGTTAAATTAATATGTTTTATTTCGATTTAATTAGTTAAATATATCATGTCTCTTAAATAATTTATATGATTATATATCATATGAATTCATTTAGAATATTTTTTAGGATAACATTTATAAAGAATTTTTAGGGAAACAAACATCCATTCAAATTAACAACATCAATATACTTATAAAATCTCCATCAAAATAGAATCTACGACACCTAATATATATATAAAATAACAAGATAATTATTGTAACATGGTCATCATCTATAATTAAAACAAGTGAATCAAATACCTATAATTTAAGTGAATTTGACAACATTCATCATGAGAAGTAAATCAAAACCATCATATGTAATAAATATGCATCCAAATCATCAACCACTTTCGACATAAAAAAAATTATGAGTCAGTACTGACGAGGTCATCATCATGTATGTATTTGGAGAATCTCTCATTAAAATTCAAAAATGTATCAAATTGAATCATTGGAAGGACCCAAATACAAAACCAACTCTACAAAGAATCCAATTGATCATAATAAATTTGGAATTTTTGAGTTCTATCATATCAAGAGAGAGAACAACGCTTTGGCAGATGATCGACCTAGCAAAGGTATCAATTTGGTTCAAGGCAAGTTGATGGAGGAGGGTGGCATAACAATTATATGTCACATACCATGATTGCTCATAACTCGAGGATCACGAGATGCTTAAGGTTAATTAAGGAGGATAATCCAATTGAAAGGTTGCATAAATTCAATAGTCATTTCACGGTACAAAAGCTCATAAGTGATCGCTCTAGCTTATTGGCGATCGATCCAGCAGAATGATGAGCCATTCATACAACAATGGTTAAACACAAGGATTAATGGTAAGAGTGTGGCCAGGTGGGATGTCTTCAGCAAAGGATTTGATATGTTTTGGTTAAAGAAGAACATATCAGTTCGACTGTGCATGTTTATGGTATAGACCAAGAAGCAATGAATTTGCAATTGTTAATGCAAACATCATTAAACTCAAAGGGACTCCGCCCACCATCATTTTGGAGTTAAGTCTCACTATAATCAGATGGCTTTGCATAATTAATTCCTAGTGTCTCTCCATACATTCTTTCTGAGCTGAAGAGATCATGACTTCCTCGCCAGACAATGGCACTAGTGGCTCCGTAGATGAGATTCACTCGACATTCAAGTAGGAAATCAAGGAGATGATCTCCAAGATAGGTGGGAAAATAATTTTTGAGGCTCACTCTCATTTCACCTTGGTAACGGGTCAGTTGGAAGGTCTGAAAAAAGATGTTGAAATTGTGCAAGAGACAGTGGAGGTAATTATATCTAGGATAGAAAATATTAATTACAGGGTGGGGAACTCTGAGTTCAATGTGGAGAATGTAGTTGTCTTAGTGTTAAAATAAATATTTGACCTCGATGAAAGTGGTGAACAGGATATGACAATTGGTGAGGGAGGGACTCTCCCTCCGATCTTTCATGATCAACAGGAGTTGGAACAAGAGCAGGGGCCACAAGGAGCAGCGGGACCCTTCTAGTAGGAGGAGGAAGACATGGAAACTATGAAGGAAATCAAACAAAATAATGTGGAGGGAATCAGGTAGTTAATTTCATAGTAATAATTAGGTAGATTATGTTTTGTAGGTATTTAAGTATTAATGGGGTATTTTTTAGAAATTACAAGAAGAATGATGTAATAAATATGGAAAAAAACATTATTGTATACCCAAAGATATTAGTCAAAGAATTTTGGAGGACTCTAGAAATTTTGATGCTTTTGAATGTAATGGCACTAGATAGATTCCAATTTGATTAATAGAAATATACATGTTCCTTTTAAAAAAAATAACATGTTAAAATGATGCATGTCCAATAGTTGACATAAGTCAAAATGATACATCATGCACAAATGATATAAATAAAAATAATGAATTATGTAAGACAAAATGATACAAGTCATACGATACGTCATGTCCAAATGATATAAGTTGAAATGATACATGTCAAAAGATACAACTCAATAATATGGTACATGAGGTCGTGAAAATGATACATATGATAGTAACCATGAAAATGAACATCACCACAATATATAAAAAATGATCCATGATGCAGTCCATATGATAATGAATGTCACTAGTTGCTACCAACAATTGTCTCATGATCAACATCGCCATTTTGATCATCATCATCATCTTGTGTATCTGCATCATCCTCATTGTCATATGTTTCTATGTCATCACGAGTATCATCTGCCATCTCAACATCAAATCCAATGTGATCTGGATCTATGTGATGAGGACCATTCACATATTTTGGAAGATCCTTGTTCTACAAAAAAAAACATTTAGAATGAAAAGTAATTATTTATTTCTTGCAATAATTAATTTCTTTGTTATATATCTAATATTACAACATATGAAATGAAACAATAATCATATTACATCATATCAAAGTGCACATACGATAATAAAATTTCAAATAAGTTACAACTAAGATGTTGTAACAATAAATTCCATAATAACATGTCAATGTTAAATTTGCTGAAAAATAGATAACACCCATTACTATTGAAAATGTCGAAACTGTTGTAAAAGATGATGCTATAACAACTTCTACTATTGAAACTACTGAAATAGTGACCATTAGAGCAGATGTTATAACAAAAAATGATCTAACAATGCATGTAACATCATATGTTGTAAAAATTTATGGGGTAGAAAGCCATTTCATCTTACTTGTCAAAGCTTGAAAGTGGGAAACCAAGGAGGTGTTTCTACCACCAAACACTACACCAACACTTGTGCGATCAAGAACAAAATGAGAAGCACAAACATAGGTAACAATAGATTGAGAAGCAGATATATGTTGTTACAGTAGATGTTGTAGCAAAAAATTCCATAACACATGTTATAACAAAAGATGTCATAACAAATTCCATAACAATGAATGTTGTAACAACAAGCCATTTCATCTTGACCTCAAAATCTTGAAAGTTGGAAGCTAACGGGTGTTTCTTCCACCTGAAATTACACCATCACTTAGGGGATTAAGAAAACAAATGGAGAAGCAAAAAATAGGTAACAATAGATTGAGAAGTAGATGTTGTAACGACGGATGTTGTAGTAGAATATGTTGTAAGAACAGATGCCATAACAACATGTCAATGTTAAACAGGATGAAAAATGTTGTAGAAGTTGATGTTGTAACACCCATTACTATTGAAAATTTTGAAACTTATGTGAAAGTTGATGTTATAACAACTAATAGTATTGAAACTACTGAAATAGCGACCATTCATAGAGGATGTTGTAACAATGGATGTTGTAAGAATTGAGGGGGTAGAATTTCATTTCATTTTTCTTATAAAATATTGAAAGTGGGAAACCAAAGATGTATTTCTTCCACCCAACACTACGCAAACAGTTGGGGGATCAAGAAAACAAATTGAGAAGCACAAATGTAAGTAATAATGAATTGAGAAGTATATGTTGTAATTACAAATGTGTAACATCACTCAACTCCTCATACTGTTAGAGGAATGGGGTAAAACATATATTTTTTTTTTTTTTCCTTCGAATTCTACTCGACTTCCCAACTCATCATAAGGGCCTCACAACTAGAGTTATTACTCTACATGCTTATATATATATATATATATATATATATATATAGATAGATATACACACACACACACACATACACACACACACATATATAAGGCCCTGCTGAATGCAATGGTCTCCGCTCACCACATCAGCTCGTCGCTAACCTGTCAAGGGGGTCCACCCATGACCAATCAAAGAACTTTTGGGCTGGTGCATCAGTAAGCTCATCCTGGTGAATCCCATAGCTGTGCCACACAATCCTCTAGGGTAATATTCTAGGTTTATACCTCTAGTACACATCATTACTTCCTCATCCAATTGTGTTAAAGGAAAAATTAGGTTGTGCCAATGAAGAGTCTCCATGGCTAGGGTTTGGAGTGGTGTAAGGTTTTGCCAAAATTTTGTTATAAATTTAAGGCTTTCCCTCCTATGTCACATCAGGCTTCCCTTCAATCTCTACCAAGGATCGAGTAAGGGATCTTCAACTTGCCTTAAGAAATGCATCAGACGGGGATCTTTACAACCATCATAAGAGCAAGTCTCAACCTGACCATAATTTCCCTGAGGTGGTTATTTTGACCATGGCTCTGTCTTAGAGGTCCTGCAGACCTCCAGATCAATTCCAGTAATCGGTGCCAAAATCGATGAATTATTAAGGTTCTATATAGCGCTAACCCTCTTGATCTTAAGACAATCTAAATCCAAGGAGTTCTTTTCCCTTCTACATGCCCCGTTCTCCGACAAGGAATTCTAGGTATGCAGTCATAAATGTTCTTGCAACCCTTACCTATCATTGGATGCATGTGAAATCCTAAAATATCTCTGCCTCCACTACCACATGCCAAAGGTTTCATGATTAAAATCAGGCCTATAATAAACTCCAAGGTGATATCCAGATAATTTTAGGGCAAAGCTAACTACACCTTTATGCACACAGAAGACATCTAGGCTACTTATAATGCAAGGTTGACAAAGCCTTCCTACATGGTTTTCGGATATTCCTACACTTAAAGGGAGGATAACTCTTCCAGTGTTGAATCAATGCCTTTTGCATAGGTTCAAGGGCTTATACCTTGGTGAATGAACATCCATGTATATGTACAGACCCTACCAAGCAGGCAATTTCTTATGTACTTATTTTATGTTAATAAAAATGGTCTTTCTGCCCAATGTTCCAAGTTTTTATTCCAAACCCTTATGGATCCTTCTAATGTCTGTGGCATTTCATGACATATTTGCATTACTTACATATGCATTGTTAATCATTATGAATGAGAATTTACCCCAATACAAGATTTAGATTCAATAACATGACTCAAGTTAGTTTATTGTATAAAACATTACACATTCTGTTGCAAAGTATATGTTATGAATTGTTGTAATGACAGTTTAACACAACACTTGATTCCATTGCAGATGCATACACTAATTCAAATTATTTATCAACATTGTTCATTTCATAGGTGTGACGTATGTACTTATGTATTCATTTATTTATCATAACTATAAAGTTATCTCTGCATAGAGAGACATCCACATGCTCATCACATTAACAATGTTGTTATAGTCCAAATAGAATCCAAATCATTTCAACTAGAAATGCATCATAAGTTCATTAATATTTCAGCGACACAAACAAATAGTTATCTTTAAAGTTGCATGGAAATTGAGTCTGGGGTGAGGACTCTCCACCCAACCATAGACAGCCGCAACCACACTTGTAGCTGTCACCCTCAAGCCAAATTCCATATTCTTAGCGGGGTGCTTGCTTAACGGATTATAACACTAGCTGTCAACAAAAATAGGTAATCTAGAGGGCCTCTTCTTCAATCCCACCAATTGATGTTTCAATCTTCTCAGGACAAGGAGTCCAAAGGTTCTTGCCTCACCCCAAGTGCATACACATTGATTCACTCCCTTCCACGAAGTCCAGGACCCACTGTAATAGTAATGTGGTAACCAAGGTCTTTAATAATGTCTTCTTTTGATGATGTTGTAGTATTATCCTCTTCCAACGTTGTCTATGGATCTATATCCTTCTATCTCAACCCACAGCCTCCAGGGGACCATAGCTATTACAAGGCTCCATAGATTACATCCCAACCCATAACCTCCAGGGACCTAAGTTGTTAGAGGGCTCTAAAGACTGTGTTAATCCACAACCCTCAGGGACCGAAGTTTTTACAGGGCTCCAAGGATCCTATCTCAACCCATAGCCTCTAGGGAACCCCAAACTATTATAGGTCTCCAGAGACTACCATATCAACTCACAATCTCTAGGGAAACTAAGAGAAAAACTCGTTCTTTTCTCTCTAGTTTTGTGCTTCTTATTGATCGAACAATATTTATTTGTTTTTTTGTTACTTGAATTATGTCTCCTCTCTCCTTCAACATGAATTCAAAAACCATGCCTTTCCTTATTTTCTTATCTCGCATTTATTGCTTTGTCCTTGATTTCATACACTGTGTAGTTCCCCTATTGGTTTATTGTCCTTTTTCCTTGTGAAGGTTCCCAAGTGCATGAGCCTGTGTAACCTCCTTGTAGTTCATTCAATGTTAAGAACGAATTCATTAATTCATGCACCAACTAGATATTAATGGTTGTCCCAAACATTTCATATTTTATCCATAAGAAAACCTCAACCTCCCAAACAAGAAATCATCCTCCCCAACTTTGGAATCCATGTCTCTTTGACTCAGTCCCTTTTTCTTAATTTTACATATTTTTAAAAAAATATTTACAATGCATTTTATGATAGAATAATGGGTGGAGTTGTCACAAGATGTTGTAATAGCATATGTTATAACTAAAATTTCCATAACAACTGCCAATGTTAAATATGCTAAAAATTCTCTAACAATTGATGCTGAAACACCCATTACTATTGAAAATGTTGAAACTATTGTAAAAGTTGATGCTATAACAACTGCTACTATTGAAACTACTAAAACAATTACCATTATAGTGGATTTTGTAACAATAGATGCCATAACAAATGTCAATGTTAAAAATGTTGAAAATGTTGTAACAACTGATGTTGTAACACCCATTCAAATCAATTTAACCTAGTAGTATCATGACTTTTTATCATTTTGAAGAAGTCTTTCTTAAAATATGGTGTTGTAGTTATTTTATCATCGTCTTCCAAAAAATAATACACACACACACACACACACAAAGAAAAGGGATATATAAGGACTCTTTGAGCCAAGATTTGTAAAATTTTGAGCTATATATACACTACATTTCTACACTCAAGTGAATGGATGGTCAATGTTTCCTTTCAATGTTGAGTAGCTAGATGTAGTAAAGGTGTTGAACATGAAATGTGTTGGAAACTAGAACAATACTGAGAGGGGGGGTGAATTAGTATTGTAGAAATTTTTACCAATTAAAATTTATTTTCTCTTTGTGTTAAAAACAATAAGACAGTAAAGATAACTTTCAACAATCAAACAATTATCTCAGCCAACAATGGAGCATTACAAATAAGTCCAAATATTGCTTCTCAATTTTATTAATATGGCAAGCTACAACTTGCAAACACAAATTTCTTGCTAAAACTAGCAGGAAGCTCCAACCTCCTAATTTTTTAGCTGCAACTAAATGGAGTACCAACCCCAACTATTCTCTAGCACCTATTGGAAGGAGAACCAACCCTTGATGAACAAGCTACAACTTGCTTTAGCACTCACTAATCCATTTTTCATCCATTTTCATACTAGGACCAATGATTGACTTCTCTGCTTTGAAAAACAATTTATGCATCAACCACCACTCCAAAAACCACCTACAACAATCTTTGATTACTGTAAAACACCATATCAATACCTCGCTACACCATGAACTTTGTCTAAAACCCAATGAATGAATTTTTCTTGAATATGCCTACTTTTATAGATTTTTCTTTTGTTATTTTTGGCTCTCAATTTTGTGCATGAAATATTATTTTTTTCCTTTTTCATGCATATTTTGGTCTTCTAGACTTGTTCTCCAAGTCATCTCACCTTAAAAGCCTCTTTCTACAATTCAAATTGAGCTTATTTTCTAAATCTGTGCATTTTGGAATTTTCACAGAGTTTAGCATACCACCTGCTTACATTAAATGTGGTTATCTTTGGAATAGCTGCCAAATCCACTACCAAACTAATTGTTCTGCCATTTTTACCTTTAGCTCCCTCTCTAGGCTCCTTTTCATAGTTCTTCGCCATAGGACCGGTCTCTGTGACCATCAATTTAAGCCCTGGGTGCTAAGCCTTTTTAAACTCTATCGGGGCCTTGTATTTCTTTGTTTGGTCATACCAAAGAACGATGCTTATCTTATTGAGTCCTAAATTGCCAATTTCTTTTGTTATCGACTCTTTTGTCATTGGTCCCACCTCTATACAAAGTGACCAAGTACTACTAGTGCTTAGTTGTGCTTAGTTAGGCCTTTGTGGCTCTTTATACTTTGTGCTTGTGGTCCTCCAACCATTGCATGAGACTATGTGTGGTATCGTAGCCCATATCACCCTTATTCCCAACACATTTGTTGGTGTGGCTTTGTAAACATGTCGAGATCTTCCCACTAGGTTGATCTTTCCCGTGGAGATTTCTTCATGTTCCCCCTATTGAATGTCGTTGTTGACTATTCAACCTTTGTGGCCCGGTCCTTTCAGCCTGACACTGCTACCAAAACACACAAAATATAAACTTTTGAGCTGATGGTCCTACAAGTTGAGTTGTCTTCATGGGGTTCTTCTGACCCTTCTTCGATTGGTCTATGACCTGTCCACCATGTCGTCATCCAACATGTACTGACTCTATCTCATAAACTAGGAGACATTTTTGGGAATTCCATGTACCATTGGAAATTTATTTCCGAGCTATTTCCATCTATGGGGGTTTCACTTGCACTTGAGATGATCTGGTGCTCTAGAATTGGCTCTAAATCCTCTACACCTTTTTGCTACCATTTTGTCACAATGCTCCATCATGCTGCTTTCTTTGACACCTGTAAGAATATTAGGAAACAGTGTATTTCCATCACCCTATTAGCATCATTGACAACATATCTCAACAATCTCCCCCTTTGACATTGATGGAAACACTAAAATCAAACAACACATCTTTTGCAAACACCTTTTTCTCTTTTTAAGTCTTTCAAGTTTTGTTTTGCTCCCCCTAAGATGGGATTCCTCCTTGTCCTTTAGTTGTTGTGGTACTGCTACTAGTTTTGTTTCCTTTCACACCATTTTTGTTTGATCACCAGATCACTCCAAAACCTCTTATTATTTGATTTGATAATACTTGTCTGATTTTATCACTATCACTCCTCTTTTTACATCAATGTAAAAAAAACCAACATGCTCCCCCTATCACCATGCTTCTCCTATATTCAATCCCTTCTCTGGCCTGTTGATCCTTCTAGACCTAGAAGCTTCACCATTATATGCTAAAAAATATACCAGCTTCCTTGCTTTCTCTTGGAGGAGGAGCTAATGGAGGGAGGAAAAACAAATGACTCCCACAATTTTCCTAAAATATTCAAACTATTCTCTAGGGAGTGGATTTTTAAATATATCAACAACTTGTTCACCGGTGGTAACATACTCAAGCTTCACAATCTAGGTTGTAACTTACTCTTTCAAGAAATTATACTTGATGGGGATATGATTGGTCTTAGAGTGAAATACTAGATTCTTCGACATGTTAATTTCACTTGTGTTGTCACAAATTATGGGGATCGACTAATGATAAAACACTTTTACATCTTGTAAAGTCTGCTTCATCCACAAAAGTTGAGTACACCATGATGTTGTTGCAAAATATTCCACTTCAGTTGTTGATAAGGAAATAAAAGCTTGCTTCTTGCTCAACCATGAGACTAGATAGTCTCCAAGGAAGAAAAAATGAAAGAAAAATTATGGCAATAAGGAGATCTACCACTCACAACTAGAAAGATGCAAGTACTGCCACTCCTAGCTTCCCACAACCTACAAGGTTGACTTTGTAACAACTGGAGGAAAAAAGAGAAAACAAGATTTGCTATAGTTGTGATAGAAAATACACTAAAGGTCATAAGTGTGGTGATAATAACATATTTTACAGATATTGTGAAAAGGATGAAGAAAATAAATAAGAGACATCAAAAGAAGAAGATATACACTAGGAACCAACCCTACAGGTTGAAAAACAATAAATGAATCTGACCATATATTGTAATGCATTGGTGGGAATTACCACTCCTTAAACTCTTAAGATAGAAGGTATATCAAGAAGAGAAGGGTAATAGTGTTGATTGTTTCAGGTAGTTCTCATAGTTTTATTCATTGCAATATAACCAAGGATTTGAATTTCTTTCTATATCCAATACCAAAGTGTCGTGATGGTTGAAAATGGAGGAACTATAAATTTCTCAGGGAAGTGACATAATATCAATCTAACCATGGTGGAATATGTATTGCATAGACCAATTCTTTTCATTTTAATGGGTGGTGTGGATTTTGTATTAGGAGTCCAATGATCACAATCTATGGGGACGATAGATTTTAGTTTTTAATAATATTTCTTTACTTTTTTATCAGAAGGAAAGGAAATTGAATTAAGGGTTATTGTAGGGAAACCTGGGAAGATAATTAGTTCAAATGGAATGACAAAGATTTTGAACAAGGAACAATGAGGGGTAAATGCACAATTATGTTCACTAGATGTTCAAACATTTAAGTCATCCATTTCTTTAGATCTCGAAAGAGTCCTTGACAATTATTCCAAGTCATTTGAGACTCCCAAAGGTCTCCCACCTATTTTTGATCATGATCATGATATTCACTTGATTCTAGGAAGTGGTCCTCCAAACACTACACCTTATAAATATCCTTATTCCTAGAAGTGAAATTGAATATATGGTTGCAAAAATTTTAGAGGAGGGTATAATTCAACCTAGCCAAAGTTATTTCTCTTCTTCGGTAATATTGGTGCACAAGAAGGATGAATCATGGCATATGTGTCTAAATTATAGAGAGATCAACAGCCTCACTGTCAAAGATAATTCCCATTCCTGTCATTGATGAATTGTTGGATGAACTACATGGAGCAATTTACTTCATGAAGCTAGATCTTCATTTAGAATATCATCAAAATAGAATGAAGATAAAAGACATTTTGAAAACAACATTTAGAACTTATGAAGGCCATTATGGACTTTTGGTCATGCCTTTTGGCCTTACTAATGCACCTTCCACATTTCAAGTTTTGAGTAATTCCAGTTTCAAACCCTTCCATAAAAAAATTGTGTTAGTAATTTTTGATGATATACTAATCTATAGAAAGTCTTGGAAACATCATGTTCAACATGTTGACAGGGTGCTCAAACTATTGGAGGAGAAACAATTATATGCAAAATCCTCCAAATGTTTCTTTGGGTATAGTAAGTGGAATATTTGGGTCATATTGTATCCGATGAGGGTGTTAAGGCAGAGCCTAAAACAATTAAAGCCATCAAGGAATGGAAAATTCCCATAACCTTAAGGAATCTTCGAGGGTTTCTCAAGTTAATAGAGTATTATTGCAAGTTTGTTAAGAATTATGGGAAGATAGCAACACCTTTAACAAAATTACTGAAAAAAGATGCATTTTTTTGGACTCCAGAAGCAACTAAGGCCTTTGAACATCTTGAAGGGACAATATGTGAAGCTCTGATACGTGACTTCAAAGAAACCTTTATTATGGAATGTGATGCCTCAAAAAATGGCATTGATTCTATTTTAATGCAGGAAGGAAGAATTGTTGCTTTTGAAAGTCGTCCAATCAAAGGAAATTATTTATAGAAACTTATTTATGAGAAGAAATTGTTGACAATACTACATGCACTGAAGAAATGGCACCCTTACCTAATGGGAAGAGACTTGAAGGTAAAAATAGATCATGACGGTCTTAAATACTTCATGGAACAAATATATCTTCACAAGAGTAGCAAAAATGGGTCACAAAGATGTTAGGTTATGAATTTGAAATCATCAACAAAAAAGGGTAGCAAAATGTTGTTGCATATGCACTTTCAAGAAGTGATGAGGATGTGGAAGAATTGCTTTGTTCCATTTCTATTATCCAACTTGTTTGGATAACATAAGAAAGGGATGAATGAAAGAATGATGAAGAAGTATAGACACTCATTCAAAAGTTGTACCAAGATCCTAGTGCATCTAATTCATTTATTTGGAAAATTGATTCACTTTGGTACAAAGTTTGCTTATATCTATGTGAGAACTCCCAACTTAAACAAAAGGTTATTTTGGAATTACACACCTCTCCTCTAGGAGGGCTTTCAATATTTTTTAAAACTTACCATAGGGTCAAGAAGGAATTTTTTTGGGATGGAATTAAATATGATATTCAAACTTTTCTGGTGGAATGCTTTGTTTTCCAACAAAATAAAGTTGATACAATTAAGACCTTAGGTCTTTTACAACCATCAGTCATTCCAATTTAGCATTGGAGAGAGTTCTCAATCATAGGTTTACCCAATTCTGAAGCAAAGAGTGTCATCATGGTGGTAGTTCATAGACTTACCATGTATGCACATTTTGTGCAATGCCCCATCCTTTCAAAGCTAGTACAGTTGCTATTGCATTTTTGGAAACAATTCAAAAGCTACATGGAAATCGAAAGATTATTGTAAGTGATAGAGATCCCATTTTCCTTGAAAATTTTTGGACAATTATTTTCTTGCCTTGGTACTCAATTAGCTCATAGCTCATATTTTCATCCTCAAAATGATGGGAAAATT
Organism: Pinus taeda; assembly: GCA_000404065.3. Lineage (NCBI taxonomy): Eukaryota > Viridiplantae > Streptophyta > Pinopsida > Pinales > Pinaceae > Pinus > Pinus taeda. Next base: position 26,064 of record APFE030910794.1, on the reverse strand, counting down.
GAGATAGTGAGAAAATGTTTGGAAGGATATCTTCATTTCATTATATCTGATAAAAAACACAATGGATCAAGTGGTTACCCCTCAAAGAATGGTAGTATAACGCTTCCTTCCATACTACAGTAAAAATGACCCCATTTATGGTGCTTTATGGATATCATACACCTTCCATCACATTCTATTTAAGAGACAATTATAAGGTTCAAGTAGTGGAATACAACATCAAGCATCAACAACAAGGTCTCCAACTCTTAAAGGATAACTTGAGTCTGACACAAAAGCAAATGAACCAAAAGGTGGATCATCATCGTAGAGAAATAAGTTTTGATGTGGGATATTTGGTATTTTTACGACTACAACAATACAAACAAATGTTTGTCAAGCAAGCTACGAAGGATAATAGATCATCACCCAAGTACTATGGCCCTTACAAGGTGTTGCAAAATATTGATACTATGGCATACAAATTGGAGTTGCCTACACCTTGGTGGGTACACCTAGTTTTCCATGTTTCATGCTTAAAGAAAGTTATCAGTGACAAGATCACAGTTCAAACAATTTTGCTAGAACTTGATGAAGAAGTTAAAATAATATTGGAGCCTGAATAAATCATAGAAACAAGAATCCAACAGTGTTGGCTTAGTGGGGCCTGACCCAGGTTCGGAGGTGATTGAGCCAAACAAATCCTAGTACTACTGGCCCTTCTGGCAATATTTGCAAAGCGCGGATTGAGATCTCACCTGAAGTAGTATGGGAGGTTGTTAGAACCAGGTTTCCACACCCTGGAGATGTCTGATGATTTTCAGTGGTCCACGGTTTGATCCAGCGCGCACGTCGTTATGTGCACTTACCTATACCTCGCAGCCTGAGATGTTGCCTTCGTGCAGCCCTACTTAGGGCCTGAACAATGTTATTACCCAAGTCCTTACTCGCAGCCTGATATTATGTGATTACCTAAGCTTATTTGTACTCTTTTAGTTATACTTAACAATATTCACAATTCATATAAGTGTGCGTAGTAAATAAACAATATAATTGCAATTAATATCAAACATGTAATGACACAAAACAAATACACATAATTGGTAACAAAGCTTCTCTTTATTATTTTATTCCTTCTATTACAGACTCAACTCTACCCTGCGCACTTAGATGCAAGGGTTTGTGCACTCATATGCGAACTCTACTAGGCCTTTATGCACTTAGCTGCAAAGCCTTTTTCTACTACTACAACCCAAGACACTTTTACTCTTGCTCTATGCTTTGCTATCTATCAGAATCCATTCATTCCTTGACTACTTAACTACTTTACAACTTAGAGCCTCGCTCTATTTATACAATCTTATGGTCCCTGGACCATGGGTAGGCTGACTTTACATTCAAAACTTAAAGCGGATAGCCCTATGACTCTAACATAAAATTCACGCTCCGCACCCACAATTCGTGGAGTCTTTACAACAATATTAATCAAAAATTGGGCTTTGAGCCCCAAAACATCCTGTGGGGGATTCCATGCCCAACAGTCCCCCAACACAAACATCGTGACTCATCCTTGAGTCACTCTGTTTTTGCAGCGATCTTGGCGCGAAGTCCCTCCAACTGATCCCAAACGGTCTTGATGTTTGCAGCACACTGAGCTACTGCTTGTTGAACCTGATGCATTCTCTCTTATGAGGCCTCTGTTTTCGGTGTGCTGCGTTGCATATGTGCATGCATCCCTTGAATTTGCATGAGATTTCCTTCAATATCTACTATGACTGTGAAGGCTTCGTCGATCCATGGCTAGACGCATGCTTTGAGAACTGCTTTCTTATGGCATGCCATGTCCACCTACTCCTTTAACGCCTTGGCTTGCTACATCCTCACAAGTCGTTGAGTGAGGACTACTATCTGTGCATTCCCCCTAATTTTGGCATACTGCCATTGGAGTTTGTGTGCCTCTACCTCCATCCGCTAGATATTGAGATCCTCTTGCAAAGTCGTGAGGACCTCCAGTGCCTGTTCCAACATATTTGTACAATCGCGCACTACACCTCCAATATCTTCCAACCCTGCTGTAATAGCATTGGTGAACTGTTCTCTGATCTCTAAGGTAGTGGGAGGTTGTGCCTTCAACTATAGCTCAACAATCTAAAGGTTCAACTCCAGCTGAACCTTTGTTGTCTCTTCTCTCGCGTCACGGACTCCACTTGCCAAACTGTGGATCCGCACTTCTACCGGTAGATCTGCTACAATAGCTAGCTCTAGGACATGTCGGCAAGCATCATCTACCGTCTGCACAAACCGTTGATTCTATGACACCAACTCGTCATGCTGCAAGTTGAGCTACTCCATATTGATCTTTTGTTCACTAAGAACTTGGATCGCACAGTTCTCCCTAGCACACATCTCTATTGTTATTCCATCCTATAACTGATATAGCTTTTCCCAGGGAAGGGTAGCTAGATTAAGGCCAAGGCCTTTCATCATGCTAATTGACAACCAATCCATTGCATCTAATGATACTAATGCTCCCTCTGGAAACACTATTGTGTTGGCCATCCTTGCGGGCAACATCTATTCTGCTGCTGAAGTGCTTGCTGTGATGTGCGTGGACAAGGTACCTTCCTCAGGGGGCCGCACCTGTAACTCTTGTAGCTACACCCTGAGGGCCCTCAACATAGTCTGGTGCTCTGTCATAAATTCTTGAAGTGCTTCACTTGTGACATCGTGAACCGTTTCACCGATTTCATGGAGATCACCTTCGGTTAAGGTGATCAGGTCAATGGCCAACTTTAAGGCCTTGACCTTCTTCCTTATGCTTAATCTCTCTGCGATGCGCAAACGTTTGAGTTGTGTGGATGTGGTCCCTGGGCTCACGCTCCCTTTTGCTATTTCTATGTCCTTTGCCTCCTACCCTGAGGACGTTGCTTGGCCCTCCTCTTCATGTACTGTTGTTGCCTCTGCTGCTGCTTTTTCGACCTTCTTTTTCTCTACAGCTTTTTGTGCTGCTTCACGCACTGCCCTTACCTTAGCTGCCACCGTTCCTCCTTCTCTCTGCTAATTGGGTGACGCGCAGCTTAGCATTGTCCTTTTTCTTCTGTGCCTCTGCCTTCTCGAGTTCTGCCAAATCTGAGGTGCGCCATTTGAGAATCCATGTCTCCAATACAATGAAGATTGCATCATTAGTGGCTAAAAATGGTAGATTTTTCCACTGCTACACCGGATCCTTTCGTGTCCTGATGTAAATGTTGTGCATGTCCTCCTTGAAGTCTGCAAAACTCTGCAGACTATCATGCACCATAGGTGATAGGCACGACCTCTTGTTGATCGACATTCGGATGCTCGCCTCCATGAGCACCCAAAAAATATTTGTATCACGAATCCATTTCGCGTCATTGGTGGCCTAGAGTGAAGCACACTTCGCGGCTTCTGGTAAGTCTCAATCAATGTTTAGGAACTAACTATCCTCCGGTAGTTCTCCCGCTACTAGCAATATGGATAAGAGCAACCACGCATAGTGGAAGGTCTTACCCTGCTCTTGGACTTCGTGATGAGGAATTCAACCCATTTCAACTGGACCACCTCTGCGCACTGCTCGACCAACACGACCACCAATGCTGGTACCTCATCGGTGCAACATTTTCCCATCACTTTATAGGCTAGGAGTTGGGTGGCTATGTGCACCCCTTTGTCCTTGATGCTGGAGATGGCGTAGCCCCTCTTCTTTTTCTCTAGCTTATACTTTGCCTTCATGGCTTTTGTGAGAGCCAAATCGCTACTTTTTCTGGCTATATTCGCAGGGTCCTTTCCCTTACAGGGGAGATGAGAAATACGGTGGATGAGGTCTGCCATGATGGGAATAGGCTACTCCAACCATAGGTACCCATCATGCACCAGGAAGAACAGCTGCCTGTTGATGAAAATGGTGATGGGCGTGCGGTGGAAATGCAGTATCCATAACAAGTGCAGCAACCCAGCCTTTTTCACACCATGCAACAATTTTCACAGCTCTAACATTATCACCACCCCCTCAGTATTCTGCTTCATCAAATTCGCCATCTCTAGGTGCAGGAACTTCTCGCTATCCACGAGGTCCTAGTCTTCAAATTTCATGGTGGGCATGGGACCTAGGTGTGAGCCCTCAAATACAATGCCATCGGGGAGGAGCGAGGTCTGGATTGAACTCTTTGTTGCATCCAGATCCTTCAGTACTTTAGTTTTCCCTTTTCGTGGAGGGACATATGCGGGCAGTTTTGTTACAGAGTGCAACGGTTGGATATCCTCCTCCACGTCTTCTTCTTATTTTGTGGTGGTGATCAGGGCCTACAAGTCTTCCTCTTCCTCATTTTTTTCAATAGTGACTGCCTTGCCCTTTTCTTCCATTGATAATTTGTTGTGTCGTGGATTCCTCGGGGACATGCATACTCGACCCACTGCCTGTTTATCCTTCTTCATCCGCAGTGTCCGCGATGATTTGAGGATTCATGTCACCACCCCAGCGCCGTCGGGAACATCCTGTACCATGGGGGCCTGCACGGCCTTGCTAACGATTCCTTATTCAATTCCCAACCCATCCTTAGTGGCCATCATCATCTCTACACTGTATTCTGTCTTTCGTGAACTCAGGGGCTCTATTATCGCTCGACTCTCAACACTCTTTGCTCTGCTCAACCGCTCAATTCTCAAGTGACCAAGTATTTTCTGGTGGCTAGCCCTTTGAGTTTTATAGCACCTTTTGAATTCAAATTCGACCGTTCCCCCCAATTCCGGGCCATCAATGCTTTCTTGGTGGCATATTTTCCCAAATGGTCCCAACAACAGAACCATTTGTTGGCTTAGTGGGTTCTGACCTAGGTTCGTAGGTGATTGAGCCAAACAAATCCTGGTACTAATGGCTCTTTCGGCAACAGTCCACGGAGCGCAGACTGAGGTCTAACCCGAAGTAGTATGGGAGGGTGATAGAACTAGGTTTCTACACCCTGGAGATGTCTGATGATTTTCAGTGGTCCACGGTTCGACCCAGTGCGCACGTCGCTATACACACTTACCTGTACCTCGCACCTTGAGATGTTGTCGTCATGCAGCCCTACTCGAGGCTCGAATAGTGTTATTACCCAAGTCCTTACTCGCAGCCAGATATTATGTGATTACCTGAGCTTATTTGTACTCTTTAAGTTATACTTAACAATATTCACAATTCATATAAGTGTGCACAGTAAATAAACAGTATAATTGCAAGTAATATCAAACATGTAATGACACAGAAAAAATACACAGAATTGGTAACAAAGCTTCTATTTATTATTTTCTTCCTTCTGTTACAGACTCAACTCTACCTTGCACACTCAGCTGCAGGGGTCCGCACACTCAGTTGCGAACTCTACTAGGCCTCTTTGCACTCAGCTGCAGAGCCTTTTTCTACTACTACAACCCAAGACACTTTTACTCTTGCTCTATGGTTCACTATCTATCAGAATCCATTCATTCCTTGACTGCTTAACTACTTTACAAGTTAGAGCCTCACTCTATTTACAATCCCATGGTCCCCAGACCATGGGTAGGCCGACTTTACATTCAAAAGTTAGGGCAGACAACCCTATGACTCTAACATACAATTCGTGCTCCGTGCCCGCAATTCGTGGAGTCTTTACAACAATATTGCTCAAAACTTGGGCTTTGAGCCCCAAAACATGATGTGGGTGGATTCCATGCCCAACAAATAGCTACGAGACATATCAATTTTAAAGTATCTCATTACGTGGAAGAACTTACTATTGAAGACTCCACATGGGAGGATGAATATTTTATTCAGAATCATCCAAAACTACCCAAGCATTGAGGACAACACCTTTTTTAAGGAGAGGGGCATGTTAGGTACCTATAATAATAGTGTATCCCCCATATTGTTATTGTTGTGCCCCACAGAAGCCCACTATCATTATTTTTGTGCCTTTACATTATTATTGTTATGTAGGCCCTAATTATATTTCGACCCCTTAGACTCCTATATTTACCAAGGAGGCCTTTTCATTTGAATAATCTAAGAATTGTTCATTTATGTGATGTAAAATGATGTTTCCCCCTCAAAGAGGCTTATTTTCAAGTTGTTGATATATATTTTCTTCTAATTTTGTGATTTGGTTACATAACAAAAATTGTTGATGACATAACAAATTTGTTGCGAAAAATCAGTTGTCGTCGATCTATCAACGCTAATTGTTTCATCATTCATTGAACCCTTATGCTTAGTGATGTTGGTAGAGTGACTCCAGCTTCTTTCAATATTCCGAGGACCCATTTCGTCGAAATATGAATGATTTTGGCAACTGACTAACCGTCATTATAATCCATCATGAGACACCACAAGACTCCTATATCCATTGATCTTCTGATGAAATGTTTCATTGAAACATGTATGATTTTGGGAGTAGATCGACCACCCCTATTGTTGATCATGAAACACTAGAAGAATGCCCTTTTCTCAATTTACCAACGGTTGCTAGACAACAAAATTATGACAAATTTGGAAAACTCTGATAATACAACTATACAAGGTTTCATTTTTAGTAAAACCTACTTTTGTCCAAAAATGACAAAACTTTGTGGCAATAGAAACAAAAGGCCATTGAAAATTAGCTCAATTTTTATTAGTGACTAATAAGGAAAACATTAATACAATAATAGAAATGTAATAACTCAATATTCCAATATTAAGAAGACATAGATATATTTGCATGCATCTTGTCCATGAACACACTAAATAGTCGTAGACACACATTTGTTGATACCCTTAAGATTGTTGGTATGAAGATAAAGATTTTCAAGCTTGATTAAAATGACATCTACCTCAAGCATGTTTCTTGTTAACATATGTTTGAATAAAAAATTAGAAGGGTCAACTTGCCTAATTTTATATTGCCTTTAAGGATACTATTAATTAGCATGTTTGAAGCAAGAAATTGTAAAAAGGAGAAGAGCAGTTTCCTAGAGATAGAGGAATTTTAGCCCAACATGTTTTCGAATATAGATAAAGGATTCTAAGTTCTATAGAAAGTCAAATTGAACTAGAAATATTCCACTTTACGTTTTTATAGAAAAATCAATATTGATGACTAAGATTTCCTAGAGTTTGCAGGACGTGGCCAACAAGATTGTTAAAATAAATGTCCAATACTTAGAGAGAGGTGCATTTTCTAAAAGAATTTCAATAATTCAATTCATAATACTAATGAATAAGGAGAGATATTCTAAGTTGACTAGATGGCGCAATTATCTTAGTCTAGTCTTTGTTGAATATTTTTTGAAAGAATGATTGGTTATTATAAACACCACCCTAAAGATTATTATAACCAACACTTAAAACTCGTAATGATTGAAAAGATGCATAATGTTTAGGAAGCTGGCCTATCAATTTGTTTTCCCTTAAATATAGTGCTAGAAGTTTGGTGCAATTGGTGAAAGATGATGAAAGATTCCCAGAAAAACTGTTGAAATGAGCAAAGAAAACCTGCAAGAAAATTAGAAAGACTATGTTTAGGGGTTTGCTAAATTTGTTATCATACATCTTGACATGACTTAACCATGTACAATTCTATAAAGATGTGGGAATCTTTCCATTCAATAAGTTTTTGGATAAATCTAACATTGATATATAGACACATTTGCCAATATTCTCAAGGATTTTTCCACTAAGCTTGTTGTCGAACAATAACAAATCCAACATCATTATGCAATTCCCTAGAGATGTGAGAATCCTTCCAGTCAAGTTGTTGGATGAAAGATGTAGGTTCAAAAAGTTTTGCAACGAGCCCAATTCTACTGTAATTCTTCCACTCAAGTTGTTGGATGACAAATCCAAACTCTCTAATTTCTGCAGTGAGCCCAATTCTCCTAGAATTATTCCATTCAGGTTGTTGGATGACAAATCAAACCTCTATAAGTTATACAACGAGCCCAATTCTCATGGAATTATTCCACTCAAGTTGTTGGATAACAAATGTAGCATCCCTAAGTTTTGCAAGGAGCTCAGTTCTTCTGGAATTCTTCCACTCAAATTGTTGGATGACAAATGCAAACTCTCTAATTTCTGCAGCAAGCCCAATTCTCTTGGAATTCTTCCACTCAAGTTGTTTGATGACAAATCCAACCTCTCTAAGTTCTGCAACGAGCCCAATTCTCTTGGAATTATTCCACTCAAGTTGTTCGAATGTAGATCCAACTGTTGTAAGTTCTGCAGTGAGCCCAATTCCATTGCAATTATTCCAATCAAGTGGTTGTTGTAGGTTTTAACCCTGTACAAAAAATTACCTCCATACGAATTCTAAAACACAGAAAATAAACAATGCGAGAGGATAACATATAAAACATATATACACAAAGATTTTCCCCTAGATCCCAAAACTGGGACTACCAGCTTGATTTTTCATTATGCTCCTTTCATTGTTACAATACATATTTATACATGCCGAAGCATCCAATACCATGGACCGAAAACCATCGTGTCTAAAACCATGGACCGAAAACCATCGCATCCAAAAACATGTGCGAAAATCATGCACAAAACCATAGGTGGGTCCGCCCAACCTAACATAGGGTCCAAAACCAAAATTTTCTG
>APFE030910794.1:0-12658 GCA_000404065.3 Pinus taeda | reverse complement strand
CTCTAACCCCCTGGTTAACTACATGGGCTAGTCATGGAAATAATATAACACAACCCAACAGTTGCCACCTAGAGATAGGTCCTCTAGGTTCTGCAGCAAGCTGAATTCCACCGGAATTTTTCTGCTCAAGGAGTTGGAATAAGAGGAAAGATACAATAGTTGAGTACAAATACCCAGAGCTGGAGGGATGTGACCAATCAACTTGTTCTCGTAAATGATCAATTCTTATAGGGAAGTGAAATTTCTCATAGAAATTGCGATACTTCCAATGAGAGAATTCTAGGATAAATCAAGATATTTCAACTTGACTAGATGACCCAATTCCATTGGTATGGTCTCGGTCAAATCATTGTCTGAAATATCCAAAGTTCACAGTAAGAATAGGCTGCCAAGAGATGGAGATAGAGTACCGTTGAGACGATTGTTGCTGATATTAATCATTTCCAGCGCTTTGACCTGCCCAAACTTGGGCGGAATTCTTCCACTGAAAAGATTATCTGAAAGATCCAATGTATGCAATAAGGAAAGGTTGTCCAGAGTTAGAAAAAGAGTACCCTCGAAGTATCGCCAAGGAAGTAATAGGGAAATAACTCTATTAGTGTTGTTATGGCAAGAAACACCATTTCACGAGCATACCTTCGTTGAATCAATTGTCCAGTTGGACAACCATCCTCCTAGATCCGATGTGATGACCTTCTTGAATGACAAAAGAAAGAACAGGAAGAGAAGAAGAAGTAGGAAGAAGAAGAGAAGAGAGGAAAAGTACAATAACATAAGAAACGATGTAGAAACAAGCTGAAGAGAAAGAATAAAACTGACCACCAGCAGAGGAGGAGAGCAAAAAGATTCATGACAAGAAGCTTGCTTAGTAGATTTAAGAGTTGATAGATATTATAGATATGGAAGAGGGACTAAAGCCGTAAAATCGAGATGTCGACCTGAAGCCAAGTACACAATAGGTCACGTTCAATCTCTGCCACCGCCAGTAACAGAGTTAGCTCCAAGCAAGGAAGAGGAAGTTTCTCCCTTGATGACAATTTGGTTATGGACACGTACAATCTATCGTACAATGAACTTCGGAAGAATATTGTACATGCTTATAAGAAGCATTTTCTGGATGACCTCGTATCACTTGCATTCATTAGAGAAAAGGTGATAGTGGCAGACACCAGGAAGAATCTCGATGAAATTGTCATAGCCAAATTGGCCTTTGTGGGTGTAGCTAAGTCAATCCTGAGTATTTGGTGGTCGAGAATAAGAAATTGGAAAAAAATAGCGAGTTGTTAGGCAAGAGGTAGAACAGCTTCGCACAATAGCTCAGAATATAGCTTCTGCATAGTTCCATCTGGAGGAAATGAAGGCTACGATACTTGCTAAAGTATCGACACTTGGAGAGACCATGTGGAACCTCTAGGAGGAGCTTGTTACTATGCATATGGTAGTTGTCCACTTGCATGGATTGCAACAAAAATGTAAAGTATTTTTCAAAAGTCTTAGGAATATACAAGCTTCCATCATTGTCATCCATGAATGGTCAATGTGATGCAAAGGGGCATTTCTTGACTTCGGAAAGAAAACAAAGAAACAAGAAGAGCTGGAGAAATCAAGAGTATCAATGTTGATCCAGAACAGAAAACATCTTTCCTAGTTCATTGGTAGCATTCAAGCCTCGTATTTACAGTTATACAACAGTTTAGATTTCTTGGTGAACTTAGAAAAGATCCCATAAGTTGGCTCACTCACTAAAGCCAAACCCAGGAACCAGGTCAGGCAGGAGATTGAAGAATACTTGGAGCAACTTAGACATATTTCTACCAAGGAATATTTGGAGGTGAATAGACAGAACATGCAGAACTACATTGGTGGCCTTGTCCAAGTGAGAACAATGTTGCTCCTGCTCTAGAAGGAAGTTCAAAATAGTTCCAAATCATTGTACCTGGATTCCATGGAGGCTAAATTCTGCTTCCAGCCAGACATCATCACACAGTTTGGGGATGTCATTGCACAATACCATGCTTGGCACAGATACAGACCGAAAAACATCAAGTGGAAGTTGTTGAGCTATAATTTCCCTAAACTCAACCATGATAATAGTTTTTCTTGTTAGGTTGTCTAGTTGGCTCTACCCTATTTTGTCTTATATGGTTATGAGTGTATTGTAATATTCTTTTGTAAATAATTTGTAAGTGAAATTCCAAGGGTCAATTGCGGAATATGAAGAGTCATGATGTAATGTAATTGAATATTCATTTGTAAAGAAGTTGAAGAGTCATGAGGGAAGTCGAAGGGTCACCCCTTTTGTTATAAATACATCCTCATAACTCATGTAAAGGGCTTTTGGGGAGCCAAGCTCTTGGCTAGGCTTAGGATTAGAATTAGGAGCTTGGGAGTTTTGTGAGAGCCTTGGCTTCTCCGTAGCATAGAGGGAGTATCTTTCTTTGGAGGAGTAGGAAATCTTGACTTCACGTTCCACTATTGGGGCAAGTGGTCTGTCAATGGTATATGTGTGATTGGAACTTTCACTTTAATAAAATCTTATAGGTTGCACATTTTCGTGCATCTATTTTGAACATAGTAGGACTATTCTTGTTGTATTTGCAATGTATGCTATTTAAATTAGGCTTATGCATATGAACTATTTCATTTGCATTGGTATGAATCTTGTTGAATGTGTGTTGTTGTATTATTTCATTACTATTAACATGTGAACTATTTCACATATTAGCTTATGATGTCGTTATGCTCATGTGTCTCTTTTAAGTTGTGTATTATTATAGGCTTCTAAGGGGCTCACTCATTTTCCCTTCGTGTGTTAGAACCTTCATGCATCGCAATTGACTCTTCACACGATCACACACTTGTTCTCACCAAAGTCACCATACATCATTCTATGAGTATTTGCAGCCAAGGCATATCATTAACACCCACTACATTAGCAACCATGTTGTAATCCATATGGGACTCCTACACCAAATGGTGTGAGGTCTAATTGGAACTTCATATTAGGGAGATCCCATGAATGTTGGTGGATCCAACACCGTCAACAAGGCCCTAATCATATTTTGACCCCTTAGACTCCTATATATACCAAGGAGGTATTGTCATTTGAATAATCCAAGAATTATTCATTTATGTGATGTACAAGAAGGTTTCCCCCTCAAAGAGGCTTATTTTCAAGTTGTTGATCTATCTTTTATTTTGTTTTTGTGATCTGGTTACATAACAAAAAGTGTCGATGACATAACAAATTCATTGCGAAAAATCGATTGTCATCGATCTATCGAGGCTAATTGTTCCACCATTATTTGTACTCCTATGGTCAGTGATGTTGGTAGAGTGGCTACAACTTCTCTCAATATTCTAAGGACCCATTTCATCAAAGTATGTATGCCTTTGGCAATCGACCAACCATCGTTATCATCCATCATGCGACACCACAAGACTCCTACATCCATTGGTATTCTGATGATATGTTTCATTTTAAAATGTATGCTTTCGATAGTAGACCGATCAACCCTATCGTCGATCATGAAACACCATAAGATCTCCCTTTCATTGGTTTACCGAAGTATGATAAACATCGAAATTATGACAAATTTGGAAAACTCCGATAATGCAACTATATCATGTTTTATGTTTAGCAAAACCTCATTTTGTCCTTATAGCAACAAAACTTCATGGAAATAACAACAAAAGGTCATTGAAAATTGGATCAGTTTTTATTAGTGACTAATATGTAAAGCATTAATATAATAATAGAAATTTAATAACTCAATATTTCGGTCTTAAAAAGACATGGATATATTTTCATGCAACTCGTCCATGAAAAACTTAATAGGCATACACACACACATTTGTTGATACCCTTAATATTGTTGGTTTGAAGACACATACTTTCAAGCTTGATTAAAATGTGAATTACCTCAAGTATGTCGTTGGTTAAAAAGTCTGAATAAAAGATTAGAAGGGTCAACTTGCCTAATTTTGTATTGGCTTTAAGGATACTATCATTTAGCATGTTTGAACCAAGAAATTGTAAAAAGGAGAAGAGCAGTTTCCTAGAGATAGAGGAATTTTATCCCACCATGTTTTTGAATATAGGTAAACGAATCTAAGTTATATAAAAAGTCCAATTCAACTAGAAATATTCCTCTTTAATTGTTTATGGAAAAATCAATAATTTATGACTAAGTGTAATTCCCTAGATTTGAAAGGACGTGACCAACAAGATTGTTAAAATAAATGTCCATTACTTATAGAGGTGCATTTTCTAAAAGAATTTCAATACTTCAACTCATAACACTAATGAATAAGAAGAGATATTCTAACTTGACTAGATGGCCCAATTATCTTGGTCTAGTTTTGTTTTAATATTTTTTGAAATAATTATTGATTAGATGTGTGTACAATTACAAAATATTTTGTAGTATAGACCTTGTTGAGATAAAGTGTTTGGAGAAATTTCCAAATTATGGTCGAATTCTTCCTATCAAACATTTTTCTCAAAGCTGAAAAGTTCACAATAAGGAGAGGCTACCAAGAGATGGAGAGATACTACCTTCTAAATGTAGTCCATAAAGGATTATTGCAAAGACTTTTAGTGTGTTTTTTGCAGGAAGCAATCTTCCATGATTATAGCTTCTTTGAGTTCTCAATTGTCTAGTTGTACAAAATCCTTGTGGATTTAATGTAATAACCTTTTTCAAATGATTTTTTTTCCTCCATGTTCCTTTTATTTCTAAATGATGTCAATTGACACGAGAAATCCTCCAAAGTGCATTGCATCCAAACAAACTTGTAGGGTTAAAGTGAAGTACTTCCACTAGGTGTGGTGTCATAGAGATGATAATATTCCTTGTGAAATATCATAAGACGAAGAATATATTGATCTCCTTGAGAAATTAAATGTTACAACAATTGGAATGTCCAATGATATTATTGTTTCCATTATCACAAAGCCCACAAGCATCAACATGACTTCTTTTTAAATTGATTGGTTCCATGAATTATATATCATATTTTTATTGATTTAATAATTGATTAATAATAATTAAATTTATATGAAAAAAATATGTATTAAATTAACAATTGTGAGGTGTCCAACAATTATACAGCTTGAGTGGGCCTAATGGTTAAGAGCATGTGTTTCCTCTTAAGAGGTTGCAGGTTCAAAACCAGAGGGGGGTGGAGTATGTATGCCTTTGTAGACTTAGCAGTCAAATAGCTACACAGAGGTGGGTCCCTAGTCCCACAAAAAAGGGGGTCTCATAACCTCCCTAGTCCCACAAAAAAGGGGGTCTCATAACCTCCCTAGTCCCACAAACAAGGGGGTCTCATACACCAATGTGGTGTCTGGGCCATGACCTTAAAATTGGATAATAGTAATAATATATTTCCCTTTTAAGATTTGTTGAATTTTTCCATTTCACTTTTATTTTAAAAATTTCCATAATAATAAAGTAAACATATTTCTATCTTTTCAATACAGATTTGTTAATATATATCTTCAAAAATATTTTTCTCAATAAAATGAATTTTAAGATTACAATATTCACTGAATTTTTTACCCAAATTAAAATATGAACATGAAGAATCATCAATTTCAATTAAAATAAAATAAAAAATGGCTTTATCAAATAACATATGAAAAGCATTTGGAAGGAGAGTAAAAGTATAAAGAAAAAAAATGTTATTTTTTCACAAAGATTCTCAACCAAGAATGTTGGTTTCTAAAGTATGAAAAAGCTCAAACATAAGAACCATATGTCACTTCATTGTGTACACTTTTCAAAATACTTAAAATATATATGTAAACTAGGAAGTAAAAAACTAACAAAATATGAAAAAAAATCATAATTAAGTGGAGATGAAAAACATAGATAGATAACATAATAACCACTATGTAAACTAGGAAGTAAAAAACTAAAAAAATATGAAAAAAATCATAATTAAGTGGAGAAGGAAAACATAAATAGATAACATAATAACAACTCGCATTTTATTCATCAAAATATTAGATATTAATTTAATTTCAAGTACATGTTTGATCAAAATAGTATTATGACTGGATAGAGGATAAGTCATTTAGGGAATCGATACACTCCATAAAATGGTTTTATTTTTGGAGGTACCATCCAATGCCATGCTTTATCCCACATAATTATTAATGTTACAACTCCACCAAAGCCAAGTCCTACCCCTAACCCTAATGCAATTAATGAGATATGTTCATCCACACGATTCAACCATCCTTGGTCATCATTGACATTTGGAGAGACTCCATCTCCTTTTTTTGGGGTAGCTTTATTGCATGCTTGTAAAGGATACCCACATAGGCACTTGTTCCTTTGAAATGAAGCAACACTGAAAGTGTCCATCTGCGTTCCTTCAGGGATTCACCCACACAATCTGTTAAATGATACATCTAGGTATGCCAACATAATTAATTTAGAGAGTTCTGGAGGAATCTCTCCGCTCCAATTATTTGTAGCCAAGTCTAATTGCTCTAGAGTAGATATCTCACTTAGAGATGCAAGAAGTTTTCCTTCCAAGTGATTTCTAGATAGATTCAACAACCGCAAGGCACTCAAATTTGCCACGCTTGAGGGAATTTCTCCAATAAAATTATTGCTAGACAAATCCAAAATGGTATTTGTGAGCAACACATATGTTAGAGAATACTCAAAACCCTTAATGTTAACTTGCACATCAGTGTAAAATGTACTACCAATAACCTGGGAATACGAAGGTATTTGAAATCCTAGGAGTCTCCCTAAATTAAAAGGTATTCTCCCTGTAAAATTATTGGATAAATCCAACACGTGTAATTTAGGAATATTGTGATCCAATCGGAAATACCACCCTGAAGGTTATTATAACCCAAACTTAAAACTCGTAATGGTTGAAAAGATGCATATTGTTTAGGAAGCTAGCCTATCAATTTATTTTTCCTTAAATCTAGTGCTATAAGTTGGGTGCAATTGGCTAAAGATGATGGAAGATTCCTAGAAAAACTGTTAGAATGAGCAGAGAAAACCTCCAAGAAAATTGAAGACACTATGTCTAGGGATCCACTAAGTTTGTTCTTGAACATCTTGACACGATTTAACTGTGTACAATTCTGTAAAGATGCGGGAATATTTCATTCAATGAGTTTTTAGATAAATCTAATGTTGATAGACAGACACATTTGCCAATATTCTTAGGGATTGTTCCACTAAGCTTGTTGTCGAACAACAACAACTCTCTCATGTTTGTACAATTCCCTAGAGATGCAGGAATTATTCCACTCAAGTTGTTGGATGACAAATACAAATACTCTAATTTCTACAGTGAGCCCAATTCTCTGGGAATTCTTCCACTCAAGTTGTTGGATGACAAATCCAAATTCCATAAGTCCTGCAGTGAGCCCAATTCTCCGGGAATTCTTCCACTCAAGTTGTTGGATGACAAAAGCAAAATCCATAAGCTTTGTAGTGGCCCAATTCTCCTGGAATTCTTCTACTCAAGTTGTTGGATGACAAATAAAAATTCTTCAAGCTTTGTAATGAGCCAAATTCTCCTGGAATTATTCCACTTAAGTTGTTGAATGACAAATACAAACCCTTTAAGTTCTGTAGCAAGCCCAATTCTCCTGGAATTCTTCCACTCAAGTTGTTGGATGACAAATCCAAATTCTGTAAGTTCTGCAGTGAGCCCAATTCTCTTGGAATTATTCCACTCAAGTTGTTGGTTGATAGATACAACATCCATAAAGAGTGTAGCAAGCCCAACTCTCCTGGAATTATTCCACTCAAGTTGTTGGATGACAAATCCAAAATCGCTAAGTTCTACAGTGAGCCCAAGTCTCCTCGAATTCTTCCACTCAGGTTGTTGGATGACAAATCCAAAGTCCATAAGAAGGAAAGGTTGCCCAGAGTTGGCAAGAGAGTACCTTCGAGACTTAGTGAAGGAAGGTTTAGGGCAACGACTCTATTAGTGTCGTCTATGTAGGAAACACCATTCCACAAGCATACATTCACCGAATTCTCAGTTGTCCAGTCCGACAGCGATCCTCGTGGATCCAATGTGATGGCCTTCTTGAACGATAGAATCACCTCCACGTCCCTTTCATCCTCCAATGATGTGAGGGTGCGTTCATTTGAAACCAAAAGATGATGGGGCTGCAGAGAGTTAGTAGGGGTGTGATATGGGAACTCCCTTAATGAATTGAAAGCTGTGGCAGCTGCATTGTCCAACGCTTTCAACACTATCAAAAAGTAGACAATCCCTTTACCCATGGTGCTCACTCTCTATCCAATGCTTTGCCTATGAATTCACTACATATACATATCCCTTTTATAGCAATTGGGGTAGAAAATTGTTCTTGGTGTTCTAGTGCAAACTTAACTTTCATGTGTGGTTCTAGGTGTTTCAGATTTGTTCTTTGGTCTTGGAAATTTTGATTGTGATGGAGGAGGTTTTGGTATGTTTTATTTGTTATGTGAACAATGATGATAACGCATCATTTGACAAGATTCAATATTCTTTTAAATTTGTTTTTAGTTTTCAAAAAAATTTTGTGATTGGGCATGTTGAATGTCTCTCTATAAGTGTTTTTGCAATTTGAGTTAGTAGCTAGTTGTTAGTGGTGATCTTGGTGCAATGTTTGGGATTTTCCTCCTTTTGTTGTGCTCCATTTCTAGTTGGGTTATGGTGGACATGAGTGCCAAGGCTTTTATGTGTCATCATAGTAAAAAAATACAGTGACTTTGCCATGACATTCCTTCCTATTATACATGATCTAATTATTTTTTTTAACTATGTGAGCAGTAAAGGGAAATGCCTCCTCTACTATAAGATTTTATTCACTTTGGAAACATGTTTCTGGGATAGGAAAATAAACTAAACATTTTGTGACATTTATCCATGGCCTAGTTTAATGTAACACCCTCCTCCCACATCTACCCAAGTAACCGGCCAACTGTCGTAAACATGTGATTAGAGGATACTATGGTTGGATTCGACCTCCTATGTGACCTTAAGGAAAGGAATTGATGGAAAAACAACATACAGAATTTCGAAATCAACTACAGGACCCCTCAGAACCATTCCAACACTTCATGAAGCTTGCCCCTGGGACCCACTGAAACTTATGATCACTTGCCCTCTAGACGCTCTCATGCTATGGGCAAGCCCACGTCCAAGGACCCTGTATGCTCTCACAAGCCTTCATGTTAGTGTCTAGGGACCAATTTTTCCATTTTTTTGCCAGCATCCCTAAGATTTGAGCCACTTTTTATGGCCCAGAGCCGAGGTCACTACCTAGAATGGAATGATATCTTAGGAGCAGTAAAATAACATGGAAATAATGAAGTAGAAGAAATTAGTTAAACCAGCTCTTAACTGGACCCCTACTAGCCATGCTAGGCATTTCATCAAACATATCACAAACATGTAATCTACAGATGTAAACAACAAAATTAAGCACAGTGATATCATACCTATCTGAGAATCACTAAGAACCTGATCCAAGATCTTTTGCTTATAGATCTGTTAAAGAATTACATGCATAAATTGTAGCTTAAACATAGAAATTTAATGTGCACATGAGAGAAGAGGAGGAACACATAAAGCATGAAAAAAGACAACAAAACTTGATAATAGAGTTCGTCCAACTTGGACTACGTCTCCGGGCCCTACTCAATCAATGGGGAGGCCTTCATTCATTAAGTGGCATAATAAAGAAGAGTACAAGCATCAGTTACAAAAAATGAGTTTTATACCTCCATACTGAAAAATGGCCGAAACATGCAGACTCTAATGGAGAAACGAGCAACGCCATTGCATTCGTGGCATTGAGAAATGCTGAAATGATATGAAATTTGTCAAAACCTGACAAAGTGAAAATATGGCCCTCCTACAAAAATCTGCCTCAAACTACATGCACTCTCTCCTCTGCCTAGGCGCACTGGTGAACTGAGTTTTTAAATAAAAAATTGGATTGAGTTTACAAGAATCTCGTTGGCAGAGTTGGTTTGAGATCAATTTGTTACAGAGGAGGTCGAGCAGTCAAACCCCGCCTCCTCCTTTTTTACATAAAAAAAATTCTTTAATGGGAAGGGAGGTTGGGCTAGGCCTGCCCACCTCACATGTCCCCTCTCCTTGGCCCGTATCTCTTTTTTAATGAGTGGTGGAGGCTGGGTCTATGCCCCAAGGGCCGGACCACCATATGCGGTCTTCATTTTAATGTTGGTGGTTGGGTCCATGCCCCAAGGGCCAACCCACCACCTTAATCCAGCGCTTACAATTATGGTGGTTCTGTGGGAGGGGCCGAGGGTAGTGGCTGCCCCTCCACTAAACATTTCTTTGATATGGTTTGGGGTGGCGGGGTTGGTGGCCCGCCATCCTTTTTTTATAATTTTTTTTGTTTTCAAAAACAATATGTCCTTTTTGAAAATTCGGACTTTTGACAGAAGGAGTCATTTTAACCAAGCGATAATTTCGCCCGGAATCTGGCTGGAGTTGGCTGGATTCTATCTGCCAAAAAAGTCCAAATTGTGTCTTTATTAATCCTGCCAAGTCAGCAAAAGTCAACCAAACTTTGACTGCCTCTATCTCCTTCATCCGGACTCAGATTGGAGTGTCGTTCACACCATTGGAATCAGGGCGACGAGCACTTCGATCTGACATCAAGTTAATTGTCTTTTTGCCACTCTGAATCTTGAGCCCTTTCCATGCCACTGGTGTCTGGAGATCCACCTGGAGCAATCCTCCCTACTGAGGAGCTTTTGGACCCAAAAAGCATTTACACTTAGCACATTGTTTGTGTCCTTTCAACCCACACTTTCGATCTCCTACACGCGAAACTAGTACATTTTTTTTTTTGTTGCAATCATGCACAACACACATGACTTAACAACCCTTCCTTGCCAAGATTTTATAGCACACACTCCTTGGCCAAGGATTACATAAAAAGTAATCAATACCTCAACTAAAAGAAAGGCCAAAATATCATCGTTACGTTTTGAAGTGATGTGAAACACACCATTACTTTTACATTTACCTGCAACGTATGATTTACAATGGTGGCCATATCAAACTACTACCTTAGAAAAACCAGCTTAATAAAGTAGACCACCGTGAATGGGGTGGATTCATTTGTTGAACATGTTCACCTTTTGGCTCCTCTAGTGATTTTTCCAGAGCATGGAGCATCGGATAGGCAGTTTGTTAATGTCCCTCTTTATTGCAATGGCTACAATGATTCTTTTTCCTCCAAACTTTTGGGGTTGCCTTGAGGCACTTTCCCCTGGTGTTCCTCAAGTAATTGTTTATGGGGCCCTCACTATCATTGGACTGTGAGGAGGGAATTTCATCGTCTGTTGTTGGCTGGTTACTAGATGTATTGGAGCTTTCTCCCATTTCCTTTCTAGCATATCCGAATCCTGCACGATGTGGCAATTCCTCGACTTCGATGGGGTTTACGATGCCTTGGCCTTTGATGCCGAGGCCCTTTCCCTAATGTTGTCAGGAAAACTAGTGTCCATTCAGAGCTGCTAGTCCCACTAAGACAGGTAGCTCTCTTAGAAACAAACAAACTAAAGTCACTTGTGTTTTCCTTTATGAGAGATAGATGAGAGAGAAGCAGAGAGTACCGACCTTAGTCTTTCACTTGGCTCCTTGCTTGTTTCCTCTATCCTTTGACAGAGCTTTTCCACTCTTTCCTCACTTGTCCCGCTTCAGAGAACACCTGTAGAGTCAAAGCAGCATAATACCTTCAAAGCATAGAGATCTATAACCATAAACAATATAGGATCAGATGTATATTGACCATACAAATGCATATATCAATACAAGATTCAGAAATACACAAGAATATGGAGGAAAACTCAAATAGCTTTATTGATAGAAGTGGTAGAAGAGAGGATTACAACCCATTGGTCTAACCCAATGCCATCCTCCCAGTATGAAAGCCCTCTTCACCTCATAAAATTCTAGATCACTCAACACTATGATGTTTCACAGAGAAACCAACAGCACTTCCTTACAAAATACAAGATTCCAGCCTCTGGATCTCTAGGATGAGGGATCCATATATAGATATTTGCAGGTGGGTGAGTTAGCTTCTGGGATTTTGATTAGTGTCATTTCTCTGATAGTTTTTGGTTCCACTTGGAGATTTCATGATCTCTTACTCATCCCTGGGTGAATTCAAAGAGGCGAGTGTCAAATGGGAAGTTTCTAGAAGATTCTTTGGGTTTCCACCTAGCCAACTGCCTCTGCCATTTGTCTGTTCTCGCTCATCGCACCCTACAGAAGGGCTTTGCAGTATGCATTGCACTTTCTGCATGTAGTAGGTGAGATGCATCGCACCCTTAGCACTGAGCAGTCTGTATGGTCCAATTTTGACCAGTTCTAAGTAGTTTTTCAGGGAGAAATTTTGGGAGATGATGTAATCAGCTGACCATGTTCCTTTAGGGTATGACACAACACTTTTAAGGGCTTAGAAGCCCTTGGTTTATGGACATATTAGATTGGGGTTGCAGTGCCAAAATATGTCTATAACAGTTGCCCCCTAAAGCATGAGGTTGTAAATCTTATGATGTCGGGTGAAATGCTTTATCATGAGGATCCGAGGTTTTTTGAACTGGAAGGTGACCTGTAATAAGATACAATA
>APFE030910792.1:31218-44621 GCA_000404065.3 Pinus taeda | reverse complement strand
CTCTGTGTATATGTGTTTTATGTGTTATGCTCTCGCATTTTTATTTTTCCTGTGATTTAGAATTCGTATGCAAGTAATTTCTGTACGGGGTTAAAATCTACATTAATGGCTAAGGAAATTGGCAAAGGCAATGGCTAAGGCTTTGGAAAGGCAAAATGCCATTTTTGCAACATTTACTTATGAAAATAATGGAATTAGGAGAAAAGGGAGATGAAAGGTCATAGGTTGAATGTGAGGAGGAAATTGAAGGAAAATAATGGAAAATCAAGAAAATATAGGCCTCATCCATAAAAAGGTTTATGAGGATCAGTAGGTAGAATTTTGTGAGTTCAGTTTTGGATCTCTCTCATTATTCTCTCTCTCTCTCATACTCTTGGATACTTAAAGTTTTCTTGGAGCACTCTTGGAGGGTGTGGCATACTTGGATTTTTGGAGCAAGAAGGAAAAGGAAGAGAAGGAAAGCATAAGAGGACATCGGGATCAACAACTACAACAAATTTTTCTTGCAGGTACCGAGTTTCATGTATGTTTTCCTCATTAGTTTTGGCATGCATGGCATATGCATGTGGATTATTCGTCATGATCTATCACTAGCATGGAGGATTGCCTTGATCGATAGTGGATTTGCCTAGACTTGTGATTTCCTGGATAACCATGGAGATTGTGGATTTATTTCCTTGTTTTTTTTGTTTGGTTATCATGTTTCCTTAGCTTGGGTTGAGTTATTAGTTTCTGAAAGCCTTGGTTGGAAAACAATTATAGAAGCCCTGTAACAACTTGGGTTGAGTTACTAGTCCTCGAAGCCTTGGTTGGATAAACACTTTGGAAGCCCTTGGTGGGTTGAGATACGAGTCCTGGAAGCCCTGGTTGGACAAAATCTTTGGAAGCCCAGTGGAAGCTGTGGTTTTAGTTACTAGTCCCAGAAGCCTTGGTTAGAACAAACGCTCTAGAAGTGCTGGAAGGCTTGGATAGAGACCAATCTAATGATGGTTTTGTAATGTCTAACCGTGAGGTGGAATTAGTATTGATGGGTGGAGGTGGATGGCCTCTGGAAGCCCTGGATGGTTTTGTATTTATGTGCTCTATGAGATCCCATACCCATGCTTGGAATATGGTGAGGGGGTGAATGGATGAAGAGAGATTGGCTCAGCCATTCTACTGTCAAGTGGAGCGTGGAATCCCATCCCAGGTTTGGATTTTGCTTCATGAATATGAGGTTATTTCTCCTTGTATTTCTATAGGTATTATACTAGTTTATGTGTGGATTATATGGATGTGATTTCCTTGATATGTCTGTTTCTATTATGTTGGTTATGTATATATTTTATGGCAATAGATATGTATGGATCTCATCATGTTTTTAATTATAAATTAATGAACGATGTATCTATGACCTAATGGATGAAATGGTAGGTATGCATTGAGGCATGAATGCTTCTTAGCAATTCTCAGCTAATTATGAGACCCCTATGCTCATATATGTTATTTACACCTATATATTACATATTCATGATATGTTTGATGAATTCCTATCATGGCTAGTAGGGGTCCAGTCATGGTAGCATTCAAGTGATTTAATTTATATTGTCATTTCCTTGATATTTTGCAGTTCTGAAGATGACACTCAATTCTAGGCAGTGACCTGGGCTCTAGGCTTGAAAAAGTGGCTCAAATCCCAAGCACGCAGACACAACACCATGCAAAATATTCCTTAGATGTTGGCTTGCAGACCTGTAAGAGCATCCAAAGGTCCCTAGAAGTTGGCATGGCCATAGCATGAGAGCATCCAGAGGTCAAGTTATCCAAAATCTCAGTGGGACACAGGGGTTGGGTGGTAGAAAAGTTGGATTTGTTCCTTAGTGTCCTAATGCTCATATTGAATTTCTGTATGGTGTGTTTCTGTCGGTTCCACTTCCTTATTGTGACTTAGGAGGTCGAATCATATCATAGTGGCCTCTCATCGCATGTGTTACCGCGATTGGCCAGTTGCTTGGATTTATGTGGGAGAAGGGTGTTACAATGAGATAACAAAATGTCACTAGCAGTGAATTATAAAACAACTCATAATATTTAAAATATATAAAAAAATAAAGGAAAAATGAATAAAATTTAGATTATGAAGCACTAACTAGCAGTGACATAAAAAAAACTCATAATATTTATATATAAAAAGAAAAGAAAAAAA
This sequence comes from Pinus taeda, assembly GCA_000404065.3. Taxonomy (NCBI): domain Eukaryota; kingdom Viridiplantae; phylum Streptophyta; class Pinopsida; order Pinales; family Pinaceae; genus Pinus; species Pinus taeda. The sequence goes on along the minus strand of APFE030910792.1, from coordinate 42,436 downwards.
AGAACATTCAAATTATGATGTAAAGAGGTAGAAAGGAGGGTTCTTTGATTCTGAAGACCAACATATAATCTAAGATAGCGAAGGATACTTTAATTAACAATTATGACATAATAGGGTTCGAATTCATCACGTAATTGTATTGTTGAGAGTGAGAAAATAAATTAGGATCAAATATTTTTAGGAAATTTAAATATAAACATAAAAAAATTGCACTAAGATACTAGTTTGGCTCACTTTCCCTACCTCTCTACCATCTCCCTGTGTTGGGTCTACACCCTCAGGTGGGGCTGGCTCTTTTGTATTTGGCTAGTGTTTTTTGTTTGTCAGCACCTGTTGCAGTTGAGCTCGTTTGGCTAGAAGTCCCTAACTCTTGGCTTCACATTCTCGCACTCATTTAGAAACCGCATCCCTAAGCTCCATCCTTCTCAGGCACGTCCTGCTGTCAGCTTTCGTGGTCTTCAGCCATTTTGTCCAGTGGTGGTTGTGGGCTTCTAGGTAGTAGTCGTATTGGCCCCTTTGTGGTGCCCATGTCTACTCCTTCACATGATGTGCCTTTGTAGGCTGGCACTACACGTCCACAAGCTGAAATTGTAGCGTTCAAATCTCTTGTTGCATTTACCCCAAAATTTTGCAAGTAGGGGGACTTTAAGTTTGTGAAGAAAGTTGATGATATCCCCAAGATCAAACTATGTGCCTCTCAAGCATGTTCAAGAGCACTCTAGCTAGCCGACAGGGGCCTTATTGGGAAATTCATGGGCATTTGGCCTTCCCCTTGTACTATTAAGGCCTTGGTAGAAAAGAACAAGAATCCTCTGATCAAGGGGGGTGTGATCTCCTCCTTCTGTGGCAAAGGTTCTACATCTTTTATTTTGAGAACCGTTTGGATCATGACCTTGCTTTTCAAAGTGGTCCGTATTTTCTGGGGGCCCAAGGTCTTTATTTGAATAAGTGGAGGCCTGGATTCAACCCTGAATGTGATGTTCCTTCCTCGATCCCTATTTGGGTGAAACTCCCTTACCTCCCCCTCCACTTCTGGAATGATGCAACATTCCGACTTATTGGGAACTTTCTTGGGAAATACATCGACTGCTCTGAATTGAAGGATGGCCTATTCTCCTATGCTCAAATATGTGTGGAGGTGTACCTTGAAAGATGCCTTCTGGTGGTAGTCAACCTCTGTATGGACAATTGGTTGCATGTAACAGAGGTGGACTATGATCATCTACCCTTCAAGCACAAGTTGTTCCATGAATATGGGCACTTTTCTAAATGTTTCCTTAAAGGGGGAGAATCTATGGAGAAACCTTCTCGAGGTATAAAAGAGAAATGGAAAAGGGTCAAGCATCACAAGTCCTCGAAGATTCCACCATAGGGGGGTGGCTTTAGCACCCCTAAGTTGCCCGTTGGGTGGGGATAGCTCAAGATTGGAAAGTGAGAATAACTTTGAAGTTTTAGGCTCGGAGGCTAGTGTGGAAGGATCTGAACCCACCTCACCTCCCCCTCCTATTTTTGGGGCCTCCACTCCTCACTTTGTTCCCTAGGGCCTCCCCACCGGTGGCCACATGGAGACTAGTTCAAGTCTGTAAACTCATAGTTCCCCAGAGGACTCATCATACGAGGAGGAGGAATTGGAAGGCTTCATGACCTATTCTGAAGGAAAGGGACTAGTAGGGAAGCTAAGCTCAGTTGAAGATAGAATAGACAGGCCTAGGAAGAAATAACATGTTCGAAATGAGAAGAAAACAGGGAAAAAAAACCAAGAATGAAGTCAGATGGGAAAAAATAAGAAAGATAAACAATTGGGAGTCTAGAAAACTATCCCAAGTCAGCTGGAAAATGCAGGAAACAAAGGATGTTTGGGGAAGAAAGGAAACAAATCAAGCCCTACCAAGGGGGTGGGGAACCCAAAAAAGAGATTAATGAATATAATATCTTAGAACTATAGAGGATTGGGTACGATAAAGAGAATCACGGAAGTAAAATCCCTCATTAGCAAAGAAAGGCCTGAAGTCACCCTACTACAGGAGACCAAGATGGATGAGGAGTCTATCAACTCCATTAAACATAAATTTTGGAACCCTAACAAGATTGAAACAATCAGCTCCAGAAGGACGTCTTGAGGCCTTTGTACATTATGGAATTTGAAAAAGATACATCTGGTAAGTACTCTAAAAACTACGCATTAGATAACAACTATTTTTATTAAAATTGAGAAGCAACAACTCTTCACAGTGATAAATGTGTACATGCCCACCCATTTTCGGGAAAAGCAAGAATGCTAGAATTCCCTAATGGACCTAAAAAATACTAAGTATGGGAATAACTGCATTATTGGGGGGGCATCAATACTACAATGGGCCGCCACAAAAAAAGAGGGGGATTCATAATTTAGGATGCCCAACAGGAATACATGGAGGATCTCATCTTAGCCCTGAACTTATATGATGTCAAACCCCAAAAATTCCTTTACACCTAGTCTAACAAAAGAGTGGGTCTAAATCATATTGCAGCCTTTTTAGACTGTTTCCTTGCAGCTGACAATATCCTATCTTTGAATTACTACCTTATGTGTGCCACCCTCCCTTGGTCTGGATCGAACCATCGACCGATTTGCTTGGAAATTTCCCTGCCCTTGGATCTGGGGCCCATTCCCTTCCGTTACTCTCCTCAATGGCTGGAGGTCCCCAACTTCCTCAAAATGGACTCCACTCCTAGTCAAGTTGGATTGATGGCAACCCAATTACTATATGGGAGGCCAAGATACATAGATTGAAAAGAGACGTGAATACTTGACTAAAGGAGAAAAAACAAAAAGGCAGTTTAATATAAAAATATGGAAGAAAAATTGGTTGCAATCTAAGCGCAGATGGAAACCATGGAGATTTAGGTTAAGGATATCCATAAAGAAGCTGAAACCTTCAAGAGCCTTCATGGATATCTTGGAGAGGAAGAAGAGTACTGGAGATTAAAATCAAGAAATAATTGGCTTAAGACATGGGATAGAAATACTAAATTCTTTCACAAGCAAGCCAAGTTTAGGGAATCAAAAAACAATATTACTAAGATTACCCACGGGGTAAAGATCATCAATAAGTTTGAAGAAATCAAAAGAGCAGCAGTTGAGCACTATAAAAAAGTGTATACCACGGACCACACTTGGGATTTGGACAATGAATATTTCTTTCTTGAGGGAATTCCACCCCTTGTTTCAACGGATTGGAATAGATCACTGACTACTCCTTTGACAGAGGAAGAAATTTGAAAGGTAATCGTTTGAAAGGATAACATAAGTATGATACATTTACATCCATTGAAGTTCCAAATTTTGCCAAATATGCAAAGATCAGGGACACTAGATGATTGTATTCTTTTGGGAAAATGTTTTGTTGTAAAGGTGATTGAATCTTTAGATTCGACATTGACAAATCTACGTATATTTAATGCTGCTAAGTTTTTTAGCCCTTGGCATTATTATGAAGAAGTGAATGGTAGAGATTGTTAAAAAAAATGGTTGGAATGTTTATGTGAAAAATTTAGTGTTGGGGAATCGCTTATTTTGGATACTGCTAGATGTTTGGGTGAAATGGATGAATTTATTTGCACTATTTCTAAACCCCAAAAAACATATTTATGGATCATGGGATCTATGTGGGGATGAACCTGAATGGTTTGAAGGCTATCCATATTTGATGCAATTGTGGAAAGTTATTCACGTTATCCCAACAAGCACAACAATGTGTAAAAGAGGCTACTCAAAATTAAATAGGATAAAAAACGATGATAGATTAAGACTTTCATTGGAAACACTAGATATGTTAATGTTTTTGTCTCTTAATGCACCTCATGCTCTAAATGAGATAGATTGGAATGCTATATATGATATATGAAAACAAATGAAAAGTATAAAGCCTTTTCCATTAGTAAAATAGATTTATATTTTCAATGATATAAGTCTAAAACCATTCGATGAATAAAAGAAACATATGTTTACCTTTTTAATGAAATTTGAGAAAATTATTTGCTTAATAAAAATTTTATTGAGATTTAATAGTGTTTTAATGTAGCCATATTTAAAAATTTTAAAGATATAAAAAGACCTCGTTTCATTTAGAAAGACATGTTTTTTTAATTTAAAAAAACAAACAATTTTTTAATACAAACACACAAACCTATATGCATAAAATTCATTAAATACAAATTTAAATGCACAAAACTATATGCAGAAAATTCATTAAATACAAATTTAAATGCACAAAACTATATGCACTTTTACATCAAAGTAGTGACATGCCACTGAATAGATTTGTTTAATACACTTGCGCATAGAAATACAATTTTTTTATTTATAAGTTTTCATCTTTGAAAGACTAAATGAATATATGCTTTTTTTAATATATGAAAAGACTCATCAATGCACCATCACGTCCTAATCAGTGTAGAGTCAATGTACCAGTAAGACCGAAAGTTAAATAAGAATATAAATTTATCGTGCTAGATGACTCTCCACTCTAAAGGTTGAAAACGACCGAACACGTTAACAAAAAAAAAATAACAATTAAATAAAAATCTACAACGTCAAACATCAAAATTTTTAATTAATTATATTATATCAAGATCAAATTTTTTAATTAATTATATTATATCACGTTTTCTTTTCTAATATAATAGGGGCTGCGCTCAACCACCAATGAAGACTACTGTATTAAATGTGTTCTAGAATGTCCTATCTTCCCCGAAGCCGTGTGCCCGAACGAATTTGAATCAAATTGACGGAGCACTGTGTACACGCAGCCAAGGAAGGGGCGCTGTATTACGCAGCTTTAGGGATCTGTATTCCAGTAGGAAGGACTGCTGGCAGGGATGGAATGTATGCCAGTAGGAAGGAGCGCCGGCAGCGATGGAATTTGAATGGGCAAATTGTTATATGATATTAAAAATTTAGTAAGTGATTGAAACTGTCAAATTTGATGGTATTTCATGTTTGAAATTTACAGAAACAATCTAATTTAACAGGTGCTTCAGATTTGAAATTCAAATTTGACCGAGCTTCAGATTTGAAATTCCTACGCTGGGTGCTGTAGGAATGGCCGTGTGCAGGTAGGAAGGGGCGCTTCGTCTCAGTTGACTGAGGAAGCTGTGATATATCAACAAAGAACCGACCTGTCTTAGGCGCCTCAGTTATCTTTCCTTATATCTTCTGTCTGTTCCTTCCATGCCCACATGGAGTTCTTAGGATTGTCCGACTGAAGATTTATATGTTTGCATTGAATATCAGGACACGAAAATAACGATTGCAATTACTGATCAGGTTTAGTATAGAGGGTCCTAAGAGGCTTAAAACAATCTCTGTTCTATAGGAATGGATTCGGTGGGAAGTTTTGTCGTAGACGAGCTGCTGGCAGCAGTTAAGGATGTGGTAAAGAAGAACGTTGACTTCAAGGATTGTTGCCAAAAACTCCAAGTGACTTTGGAAGGATTGATACCTACATTGCAGGAGGTCGCATATAACCAGTTGCAGGATGATCCACAGACGCTGCTTAAAGAATTTTATGAGAAGTTGCAGATGGGGAAGGAGTTGGTTCAGAAATGTTCTAAGGTTAGTCATTTGAAATTTTGGCGGATTTATAAGTATGCAAATGAAATTGAACGTCTTGACCAGGATATTCTCAAATTCATCCAGACAATTGGTTGGGCACTCAGCTTTCGTGAAATACATGAAATAAGTCACGGGAGAGCAAGTTTGGGGCCTAAATTTGATAAATTTGAAGTCAAAATTGAAGAGATTGGAGATAAAATTGGGAATTTTGAGAACAGTATTCCAGAATCATTACAAAAGATTATGAAAGACCGCATGGATCAGTTGGAGAACAGTAAAAGCGCATCCCCATTGAGCATCCCGAAATTGCCAGATTTTAGTGTTGGATTGGAGATTTCGGTCCGTGAGCTGAAGAAACGCCTCCTGTGCGAAGGCGTTCAACTGATTGGAGTGCTAGGCATGGGGGGCAGCGGCAAGACCACATTAGCAACAGCCTTCTGCAATGACAAGGAAGTTCAAGGTGAGAGTAGTTATATTGAATTAGATCTTCCGGACTCATAGATGCTTGATAGAAAGTATGGGATTGGATGGAGAAAAAATTTAGTAGTTATTTTTTTTTTTAAATATGTTTTGTTTAAATAAAATTATATAAATAATATATAAAATCATTAGAAATTTATGAGATTACACATTTTAGATTAGTGATATTGGAAAATTTTCATGATTAAATTGATATAGCAATGTTTTTTCGAATGTTAGCTCTAATATCTGGAATCGTCATTATAACAACTGTATACTTCTCAACCACATTAGATCCTCATTATAACAAGTGCATACTTCTCAGCCCCAGATAAAACATAAGGTCTATTAAGCAGGTTGACCCAAGAAAATGGAAATATGGGATCCAATCTTCAATTTTACTGTGTTGGGAAAGTGGGCAGATAACATAAGTTCTATTTGGAAGGTTTACCCAAGAAAATGGAAATATGGGAACTAATTTTCAAATTTACTGTATTGGGATAGATAAAATAAGTTCTATTAAGCAGGTTGACCCAAGAAAATGGAAATGTGGTATCTAATCTTCAATTTTACTGTATTGAGAAAGGGGTAGATAATGTGCAGATATTGAGCCGTTATGGATTTATTTCACTGTATTGAGAAAGTGGGTAGATAGTAGGCAGATATTGAATAGTTATAGATTTAAATTTAAAGAATAAAACATATATATATTTTTGTTATTTTAGCAGTCAATTTAATGGAATAGTTACAGATTTAAATTTAAAAAATAAAACATATATATAATTTCATACACCACATTAAAACTAAATTTGAAATTAAAATTTGAAATATTAATTTTTGACTAAATTAAATTAAACAAAGTTTAAATTTTGAATATTATTCTTACATCTAAGGGTTTTGTTTTAAAACATGGTACATTCACACTTGGTTTGTTATATCTAGACCAAAATCAGGTATGTTAGATTTTAGGTTTTCGTGGAAGTTTTTTGCAGTAGTATGATCCGGATTATCCATAGTTTTGTGTTCATTCTGTTGACGTTTCAAATCCCAAAAAGGGTCCATCATCAGGACTAATGATGGACCCTCTTTGGGGTTTGAAACGTAGACAGAATGAACACAAAACTGTGGATAATCCAGATCATACCACTGCAGAAAATCAAGTAATTGTTCTCAAAATTATTTCCACTGATTCATGTTTATATGTTTTCGTTCTTGATCTAAAGATCGTTTTAAAAAGAGGATAGTTTATGAAACCATTTCACGGTCCCCAAACATTATAGAAGTTCTGGGCAGCATGTGGCTCCAGCTTGTTGGCGAGAACAAGCCTAGTTTTCGTGACATCGAAGATGCACGTAGACAGTTGCAGAACAAGCTTTGTGTAAAGGAACCTCAGACAACATTGGTGGTGCTGGATGATGTCTGGGAAAAGGGTGACCTTGATAAACTGATGTTTGAAGTAACAGGGTACAAGACTCTCATTACAACAAGAAACAGCCAAATTCTTAGGCCTGAGCAGCGATATGAAAAACCGTTGCTGGAAGCATCAGACGCTGTGTCCCTTTTCTGCCATTTTGCATTTGGTCAACCATCTATTCCAGAAACAGCAGACAACGACCTAGTTAAAAAGGTACTTGTTCGTTCTACTTTAAATCAGTACATATGCAGTCAACAATGATACACTTTTTCCATTTTCTTTTAAAATTGGCAAGGATTTTTTTTTTGGAAATTTAAGTTTTAATGGTGTTATTGGAAGAAATTGAATAAATATTATTTTTAATTGCTGAATTTATTTATATATTTGAAATAACTGAAATTTATTGGCAATTCCTAAAAGTTAGCTCAAGAAGTCTCATGGTTAAGCACTTTTGTTATCATGCTTTATACGTGGACCTAGAATTATATTGCAAAAATCTTCAGGGGAAAAAATAATTTAATAGTTTAGACTATGTTGTAGTTTATCTATTAAAATAGTTTAATAATTTAGATTGTTCTTTTGTATAATGACAATGTATTAAGTTAAGAAATTTACAAATTAAGATGTTACAATTTATCTGTTATATATTTTGAAAAGTTTTTGAGTATATTTTCCAGTGTAATTTATTTAAAATTTGATAAAAATTTGTTAGAATTATAAATTTAAGTGGTAAACTCTTCCCAATCTAAATGTCTCGAGATTTTTAAAAAAACTAAATCTATATCTTCCGAAAAATACAACACAGGACATATTATTTTTTAGGATTAAATTCCAAGAAAAGAAATTCGGAAACATAGACAACACCAACCAATCATGATGACTGCGTTTTGAAGTTAGCGTGTTAATGACGCTGACCAATTGACAACACTTGTATCACAGGTAATAGCAAAATGCGATGGATTACCGCTGGCTCTTGACGTGATTGGAACGTCTCTACGTGGGCTTTCCCGTGAAGCATGGATGACTGCGAACGACAAACTTTCTCAAGGACAACCGGTGTCTGATGATCACGAAAAGGCGCTGACAGTGATGGCAACAAGTGTAGATGTCTTGAAAAAAGAAGTGCGAGAATGTTTTTTGGACATGGGTATATTTCCAGAGGCCAGAAATATCTCTGCTGATATGTTATTAGATTTGGGGGTTTATGTTCATGGGTTGGAACGGGCGGGGGCTTACACAATCTTAATAGAGCTTGCCAGTCGAAATCTTGTGAAATTGGTGAACAATCAGAAGTAAGTCAGTCATATCTCATTGTTTATCTTTATTGTACATTCGACTGGATTGTAAAGAAAATTTAGGTTTAATTTTTTCATATACACTTAAGATAATTATAAAATTAGTATATAAACTATCAAATAACTAATGATACATTTAAGAGAATGTAGTTTTTCATAGTCCATAATCATAGTAATAGTCTGCATGTGGATAGCATTACTATTACTATAAAAAGATATGTTGTAAAAGTATATGAACCATGTTAGATATATCAAAAAAATAAAAATAAAAACTAAACACTCAATATTAAATAAGAATATGACAAATTAATGGAGACCATTGATTAGCTTTATTTTTTTCCCTTACATTTGCGACTTTGGTTCAGAGATAGCCTGTGGGACTCTTATGAATGGCACTGCGAGCTTTCTTTTACTCAGCATGATATACTGCGAGAACTGGCTATCAATTTAACCAACAAGGAGCCTATAACTAATAGACGCAAAAGGTTAACTATGCCTCGGAAAGCTGTTTCTTTTAGGAAAATGTGGAAAAAAAATGCAGACTGTGAGCGCGCATTCGATGCTGAGATTGTTTCTTTCAACACAGGTGTGGTGTATACTTTTCCTCTGTTTTTTTTAAAGTTGTTTTTATATGTTTAATTGTATTATTTAATTAAGAATATTTAGTTATTTTGATAAAGTTGTTTTTATATGTTTAATTGTATTATTTAATTAAGAATATTTAGTTATTTTGATAGTTGATTTTGGAAATATTTTTGAAATTGGAATATTTAGATGAAAAAGAGTGAGTTAATATTTTTAAGTTATTTTTGTATATTTAATTTCAAAATATTAAAAAAATAAATAATAATAATAATAATAATTATATTTTTCCCTCACATATTAATTCTTGTACCCTTGTATGTGAAGGTTCCATGCAGGAAAAGGATTGGTGTCAGATGGACTTTCCTAATGTCAAGGCCCTCATCTTAAACTTTTCTGCAAGCCAATACTTTCTTCCACCATTCATGCAGTCAATGCATAAGTTAAAGGTTCTCATAATTGTTAATCACAGCTCTAAGCGCGCGACACTCCAAGGTGTATCAGTGCTCTCTTCGTTAACTCGGCTGAAAGTTGTTCGGTTAGAGAGAGTAATTGTTCCTCCCCTCCAAGAATACTGCCAATCCTGGCCAAAATTAGAGAAGTTATCCTTCATTCTTTGTGAGGGTTTTAAGGATATGACCCCATTAAATAAGGGATGGTGTCTCAATTTCCCACGACTTCTGGAGTTCACCATTGATCACTGTAGCGATTTGAAGGAACTGCCTCCTAGTATTTGTGAGATGACTTCCCTTAAACGGTTGTCCGTCACAAATTGCCACGATTTTCATAAATTTTTAGATGATATAGGAATGCTCAGCTCACTGCAAATTCTCAGATTGTGCGGGTGTCCAAGTTTAAAAGATGTCCCAGATTCAATTTGTAAACTTAGGCAACTACAGTTCCTGGATATTTCATCCTGTTATGGCATAAAACAACTCCCGGATGAAATAGGGCGATTGTCCAGTTTGAAAAAACTTGATATGAGGGAGTGCTCTCATGTGAGGCAAGTTCCTGGATCGGCTTGTCACTTAAAGCCTCAGATTCAGCGCGTCATCTGTTGTGAGCAGATTCAGCGTCGGTGGTCACAGATGATCGGTAGCGGCAAGGTGGAAGCTGCAGAAGAACAATTTGATCTGGATTGGCTTGATGGGTGATTCATCAATCAAAATACGGAGGCAGATTCATTAATGGTTGGCTTTCCAGGGTGTTTTGGGACTTTGGCTGAATGATTTTCTCCAGTGCTCTAGTCCTCGAGGGAGATGTATATTTGGCTTTTTAATAAAATTTTGGTTTGTTACATAGTTACCAAATTTGAATTTGAATTCCATTACCTACTCGAAAAATCTTTTACATAAATTTCCATACGGAGTAAAATGAGGAATATATATGATTAATAACTTTTTTTTCCCAAAATTTTTTATATTAAAATTTTCAATAAAAATCATTAATTTTTTTTCTTATACTTATTCTCAACATTCACCTTTAATGTCTATCTAAGATGATCCAAAAATAATGAAAAAGAAAATGCATCAAATTTATTAGAATGGCAAAGTGAGAATAAATGTAAATAAAATCTAATAACATGAATAACAAACCTGAAATATGAAGTTCAACATAAAAAATAAGGCATTGGATTTTAAAAGTAAGTTTAAAGTAACCTCCACATAACAATTTTTTTTTTTGCCTCAATCACTATTCTTATCGAATCAAATTTATTTAACAATAAGTGTGTGCAAATTATCCTTTATCAAGATAACATAAAATGAACATTTAGTTGAATTTCACATAACTGATCATCTCTTTTGCAATGAACATAATAACTATGGTAATTGCAATTATCCAAAAACAAAAACAAAAAAATGAGTTTTATAA